>JASKUP010000324.1:0-37902 GCA_030448955.1 Trichopoda pennipes
GACACAACAAGTAACAGTAGTGTCGACACAACCGTTAACAGTAGTAGTCGAAACAACCGTTAACAGCAGTGTTGACACAACCGTTAACAGTAGTGTTGACACAACCGTTAATAGTAGTGTCGACACAACCGTTAATAGTAGTGTCGACACAACCGTTAACAGTAGTGTCGACACAACCGTTAACAGTAGTGTCGACACAACCGTTAACAGTAGTGTCGACACAACCGTTAACAGTAGTGTCGACACATTCGTTAACAGTAGTGTCGACACAACCGTTAACAGTGGTGTCGACACAACCGTTAACAGTAGTGTCGACACAACCGTTAACAGTAGTGTCGACACAACCGTTAGCAGTAGTGTCGATACAACCGTTAACAGTGGTGTCGACACAACCGTTAACAGTAGTAGTCGACACAACCGTTAGCAGTAGTGTCGATACAACCGTTAACAGTAGTACTCGACACAACCGTTAACAGTAGTGTCGACACAACAAGTAACAGTAGTGTCGACACAACCGTTAACAGTAGTAGTCGAAACAACCGTTAACAGCAGTGTTGACACAACCGTTAACAGTAGTGTTGACACAACCGTTAATAGTAGTGTCGACACAACCGTTAACAGTAGTGTCGACACAACCGTTAACAGTAGTAGTCGACACAATCGTTAACAGTAGTGTCGACACAACCGTTAACAGTAGTAGTCGAAACAACCGTTAACAGTAGTGTTGACACATTCGTTAACAGTAGTGTCGACACAACCGTTAACAGTGGTGTCGACACAACCGTTAACAGTAGTGTCGACACAACCGTTAACAGTAGTGTCGACACAACCGTTAACAGTAGTGTCGACACAACCGTTAACAGTAGTGTTGACACAACCGTTAACAGTGGTGTCGGCACAACCGTGAACAGTAGTAGTCGACACAACCGTTAGCAGTAGTGTCGATACAACCGTTAACAGTAGTACTCGACACAACCGTTAACAGTAGTGTCGACACAACAAGTAACAGTAGTGTCGACACAACCGTTAACAGTAGTAGTCGAAACAACCGTTAACAGCAGTGTTGACACAACCGTTAACAGTAGTGTTGACACAACCGTTAATAGTAGTGTCGACACAACCGTTAACAGTAGTGTCGACACAACCGTTAACAGTAGTAGTCGACACAATCGTTAACAGTAGTGTCGACACAACCGTTAACAGTAGTAGTCGAAACAACCGTTAACAGTAGTGTTGACACATTCGTTAACAGTAGTGTCGACACAACCGTTAACAGTGGTGTCGACACAACCGTTAACAGTAGTGTCGACACAACCGTTAACAGTAGTGTCGACACAACCGTTAACAGTAGTGTCGACACAACCGTTAGCAGTAGTGTCGATACAACCGTTAACAGTGGTGTCGACACAACCGTTAACAGTAGTAGTCGACACAACCGTTAGCAGTAGTGTCGATACAACCGTTAACAGTAGTACTCGACACAACCGTTAACAGTAGTGTCGACACAACAAGTAACAGTAGTGTCGACACAACCGTTAACAGTAGTAGTCGAAACAACCGTTAACAGCAGTGTTGACACAACCGTTAACAGTAGTGTTGACACAACCGTTAATAGTAGTGTCGACACAACCGTTAACAGTAGTGTCGACACAACCGTTAACAGTAGTAGTCGACACAATCGTTAACAGTAGTGTCGACACAACCGTTAACAGTAGTAGTCGAAACAACCGTTAACAGTAGTGTTGACACATTCGTTAACAGTAGTGTCGACACAACCGTTAACAGTGGTGTCGACACAACCGTTAACAGTAGTGTCGACACAACCGTTAACAGTAGTGTCGACACAACCGTTAACAGTAGTGTCGACACAACCGTTAACAGTAGTGTTGACACAACCGTTAACAGTGGTGTCGGCACAACCGTGAACAGTAGTGTTGACACATTCGTTAACAGTAGTGTCGACACAACCGTTAACAGTAGTGTTGACACAACCGTTAACAGCAGTACTCGACACAACCATTAACAGTAGTGTCGACACAACCGTTAACAGTAGTAGTCGACACAACTGTTAACAGTAGTGTCGACACAACCGTTAACAGTAGTGTCGACACAACCGTTAACAGTAGTGTCGACACAACCGTCAAAAGTAGCAGACGACACAACCGTTAACAGTAGTGTCGATACAACCGTTAACAGTAGTGCTCGACACAAGCGTTAACAGTAGTAGTCGACACAACCGTTAACAGTAGTAGTCGACACAACCGTTAACAGTAGTAGTCGACACAACTGTTAACAGTAGTGTCGACACAACCGTTAACAGTAGTGTCGACACAACCGTTAACAGTAGTAGTCGAAACAACCGTTAACAGTACTGTTGACACAACCGTTAACAGTAGTGTCGACACAACCGTTAACAGCAGTACTCGACACAACCATTAACAGTAGTGTCGACACAACCGTTAACAGTAGTAGTCGACACAACTGTTAACAGTAGTGTCGACACAACCGTTAACAGTAGTGTCGACACAACCGTTAACAGTAGTGTCGACACAACCGTCAAAAGTAGCAGACGACACAACCGTTAACAGTAGTGTCGATACAACCGTTAACAGTAGTGCTCGACACAAGCGTTAACAGTAGTAGTCGACACAACCGTTAACAGTAGTAGTCGACACAACCGTTAACAGTAGTAGTCGAAACAACCGTTAACAGTAGTGTTGACACAACCGTTAACAGTAGTGTCGACACAACCGTTAACAGTATTGTCGACACAACCGTTAACAGTAGTGTTGACACAACCGTTAACAGTAGTGTCGACACAACCGTTAACAGTAGTGTTGACACAACCGTTAACAGTAGTGTCGACACAACCGTTAACAGTATTGTCGGCACAACCGTTAACAGTAGTGTTGACACAACCGTTAACAGTAGTGTCGACACAACCGTTAACAGTACTGTCGACACAACCGTTAACAGTAGTGTCGACACAACCGTTAACAGTAGTAGTCGACACAACTGTTAACAGTAGTGTCGACACAACTGTTAACAGTAGTAGTCGACACAACTGTTAACAGTAGTGTCGACACAACCGTTACCAGTAGTAGTCGACACAACCGTTAACAGTAGTAGTCGACACAACCGTTAACAGTAGTAGTCGACACAACCGTTAACAGTAGTAGTCGACACAACCGTTAACAGCAGTAGTCGACACAACCGTTAACAGTAGTAGTCGACACAACCGTTAACAGTAGTAGTCGAAACAACCGTTAACAGTAGTGTTGACACAACCGTTAACAGTAGTGTCGACACAACCGTTAACAGTAGTGTCGACACAACCGTTAACAGTAGTGTCGACACAACCGTTAACAGTAGTAGTCGACACAACCGTTAACAGTAGTATTCGACACAACCGTTAACAGTAGTAGTCGACACAACCGTTAACAGTAGTAGTCGACACAACCGTTAACAGTAGTAATCGACACAACCGTTAACAGTAGTAGTCGACACAACCGTTAACAGCAGTGTTGACACAACCGTTAACAGTAGTGTCGACACAACCGTTAACAGTAGTGTCGACACAACCGTTAACAGTAGTGTCGACACAACCGTTAACAGTAGTGTCGACACAACCGTTAACAGTAGTAGTCGACACAACCGTTGACAGTAGTAGTCGACACAACCGTTAACAGTAGTAGTCGACACAACCGTTAACAGTAGTAGTCGACACAACCGTTAACAGTAGTAGTCGACACAACCGTTAACAGTAGTGTCGACACAACCGTTACCAGTAGTAGTCGACACAACCGTTAACAGTAGTAGTCGACACAACCGTTAACAGTAGTAGTCGACACAACCGTTAACAGTAGTAGTCGACACAACCGTTAACAGTAGTAGTCGACACAACCGTTAACAGCAGTGTTGACACAACCGTTAACAGTAGTAGTCGACACAACTGTTAACAGTAGTGTCGATACAACCGTTAAGTACTCGACACAACCATTAACAGTAGTGTCGACACAACCGTTAACAGTAGTAATCGACACAACCATTAACAGTAGTGTCGACACAACCGTTAACACTAGTAGTCGACACAACCGTTAACAGTAGTGTTGACACAACCCTTAACAGTAGTAGTCGACACAACCGTGAACAGTAGTGTCGACACAACCGTTAACAGTAGTGTCGACACAACCGTTAACAGTAGTGTCGACACAACCATTAACAGTAGTGTCGACACAACCGTTAACAGTAGTAGTCGACACAACCGTTAACAGTAGTGTCGACACAACCGTTAACAGTAGTAATCGACACAACCATTAACAGTAGTGTCGACACAACCGTTAACAGTAGTAGTCGACACAACCGTTAACAGTAGTGTTGACACAACCGTTAACAGTAGTGTCGACACAACCGTTAAGAGTAACAGTCAACACTACTGTTAACGGTTGTGTCGACTACTACTGTTAACGGTTGTGTCGACACTACTGTTAACGGTTGTGTCGAAACTACTGTTAACAGTTGTGTCGACTACTACTGTTAACGGTTGTGTCGACACTACTGTTAACGGTTGTGTCGACTACTACTGTTAACGGTTGTGTCGACTACTACTGTTACTTGTTGTGTCGACACTTCTGTTAACGGTTGTGTCGAGTACTACTGTTAACGGTTGTATCGACACTACTGCTAATGGTTGTGTCGTCTACTACTTTTGACGGTTGTGTCGAGTACTACTGTTAACGGTTGTATCGACACTACTGTTAACGGTTGTGTCGTCTACTACTTTTGACCGTTGTGTCGACACTACTGTTAACGGTTGTGTCGACACTACTGTTAACGGTTGTGTCAACACTACTGTTAACGGTTGTGTCGACGCTACTGTTAACGGTTGTGTTAACAGTGGTAGTAACTGTTAACGGTTGTGTCGACGCTACTGTTAACGGTTGTGTTAACAGTAGTCTTGACACAACCGTTAACAGTAGTGTCGACACAACCGTTAACAGTAGTGTCGACACAACCGTCAAAAGTAGTAGACGACACAACCGTTAACAGTAGTGTCGATACAACCGTTAACAGTAGTACTCGACACAACCGTTAACAGTAGTGTCGACACAACAAGTAACAGTAGCGTCGACACAACCGTTAACAGTAGTGTCGACACAACCGTTAACAGTAGTGTCGACACAACCGTCAAAAGTAGTAGACGACACAACCGTTAGCAGTAGTGTCGATACAACCGTTAACAGTAGTACTCGACACAACCGTTAACAGTAGTGTCGACACAACAAGTAACAGTAGTAGTCGACACAACCGTTAACAGTGGTAGTCGACACAACCCTTAACAGTAGTGTCGACACAACCGTTAACAGTAGTAGTCGACACAACCGTTAACAGTAGTTTCGACACAACCGTTAACAGTAGTAGTCGACACAACCGTTAACAGTAGTAGTCGACACAACCGTTAACAGTAGTAGTCGACACAACCGTTAACAGTAGTAGTCGACACAAACGTTAACAGTAGTGTCGACACAACCGTTAACAGTAGTAGTCGACACAAACGTTAACAGTAGTGTCGACACAACCGTTAACAGTAGTAGTCGACACAAACGTTAACAGTAGTGTCGACACAACCGTTAACAGTAGTAGTCGACACAATCGTTAACAGTAGTGTCGACACAACCGTTAACAGTAGTGTTGACACATTCGTTAACAGTAGTGTCGACACAACCGTTAACAGTGGTGTCGACACAACCGTTAAAAGTAGTGTTGACACATTCGTTAACAGTAGTGTCGACACAACATTTAACAGTAGTGTTGGCACAACCGTTAACAGTAGTGTCGACACAACCGTTAAGAGTAGTAGCCGACACAACCGTTAACAGTAGTGTCTACACAACCGCTAACAGTAGTGTCTACACAACCGTTAACAGTAGTAGTCGACACAATCGTTAACAGTAGTGTCGACACAACCGTTAACAGTAGTAGTCGAAACAACCGTTAACAGTAGTGTTGACACAACCGTTAACAGTAGTGTCGACACAACCGTTAACAGTAGTAGTCGACACAACCGTTAACAGTAGTATTCGAAACAACCGTTAACAGTAGTAGTCGAAACAACCGTTAACAGTAGTGTTGACACAACCGTTAATAGTAGTGTCGACACAACCGTTAATAGTAGTGTCGACACAACCGTTAACAGTAGTGTCGACACAACCGTTAACAGTAGTGTCGACACAACCGTTAACAGTAGTGTCGACACAACCGTTAACAGTAGTAGTCGACACAATCGTTAACAGTAGTGTCGACACAACCGTTAACAGTAGTAGTCGAAACAACCGTTAACAGTAGTGTTGACACATTCGTTAACAGTAGTGTCGACACAACCGTTAACAGTGGTGTCGACACAACCGTTAACAGTAGTGTCGACACAACCGTTAACAGTAGTGTCGACACAACCGTTAACAGTAGTGTCGACACAACCGTTAACAGTAGTGTTGACACAACCGTTAACAGTGGTGTCGGCACAACCGTTAACAGTAGTGTTGACACATTCGTTAACAGTAGTGTCGACACAACCGTTAACAGTAGTGTTGACACAACCGTTAACAGTAGTGTTGGCACAACCGTTAACAGTAGTGTTGACATAACCGTTAACAGTAGTGTCGACACAACCGTTAACAGTAGTAGTCGAAACAACCGTTAACAGTACTGTTGACACAACCGTTAACAGTAGTGTCGACACAACCGTTAACAGCAGTACTCGACACAACCATTAACAGTAGTGTCGACACAACCGTTAACAGTAGTAGTCGACACAACTGTTAACAGTAGTGTCGACACAACCGTTAACAGTAGTGTCGACATAACCGTTAACAGCAGTGTCGACACAACCGTCAAAAGTAGTAGACGACACAACCGTTAACAGTAGTGTCGATACAACCGTTAACAGTAGTACTCGACACAAGCGTTAACAGTAGTAGTCGACACAACCGTTAACAGTAGTAGTCGACACAACCGTTAACAGTAGTAGTCGACACAACCGTTACCAGCAGTAGTAGACACAACCGTTAACAGTAGTAGTCGACACAACCGTTAACAGTAGTAGTCGAAACAACCGTTAACAGTAGTGTTGACACAACCGTTAACAGTAGTGTCGACACAACCGTTAACAGTATTGTTGACACAACCGTTAACAGTAGTGTTGACACAACCGTTAACAGTAGTGTCGACACAACCGTTAACAGTAGTGTTGACACAACCGTTAACAGTAGTGTCGACACAACCGTTAACAGTATTGTCGGCACAACGGTTAACAGTAGTGTCGACACAACCCTTAACAGTAGTGTCGACACAACCGTTAACAGTACTGTCGACACAACCGTTAACAGTAGTGTCGACACAACCGTTAACAGTAGTAGTCGACACAACTATTAACAGTAGTGTCGACACAACTGTTAACAGTAGTAGTCGACACAACTGTTAACAGTAGTGTCGACACAACCGTTAACAGTAGTAGTCGACAAAACTGTTAACAGTAGTGTCGACACAACCGTTACCAGTAGTAGTCGACACAACCGTTAACAGTAGTAGTCGACACAACCGTTAACAGTAGTAGTCGACACAACCGTTAACAGTAGTAGTCGACACAACCGTTAACAGCAGTAGTCGACACAACCGTTAACAGTAGTAGTCGACACAACCGTTAACAGTAGAAGTCGAAACAACCGTTAACAGTAGTGTCGACACAACCGTTAACAGTAGTGTCGACACAACCGTTAACAGTAGTGTCGACACAACCGTTAACAGTAGTAGTCGACAAAACCGTTAACAGTAGTAGTCGACACAACCGTTAACAGTAGTAGTCGACACAACCGTTAACAGTAGTAGTCGACACAACCGTTAACAGTAGTAGTCGACACAACCGTTAACAGCAGTGTTGACACAACCGTTAAGAGTAGTGTCGACACAACCGTTAACAGTAGTGTCGACACAACCGTTAACAGTAGTGTCGACACAACCGTTAACAGTAGTGTCGACACAACCGTTAACAGTAGTAGTCGACACAACCGTTGACAGTAGTAGTCGACACAACCGTTAACAGTAGTAGTCGACACAACCGTTAACAGTAGTAGTCGACACAACCGTTAACAGTAGTAGTCGACACAACCGTTAACAGTAGTGTCGACACAACCGTTACCAGTAGTAGTCGACACAACCGTTAACAGTAGTAGTCGACACAACCGTTAACAGTAGTAGTCGACACAACCGTTAACAGTAGTAGTCGACACAACCGTTAACAGTAGTAGTCGACACAACCATTAACAGTAGTAGTCGACACAACCGTTAACAGTAGTAGTCGACACAACCGTTAACAGTAGTAGTCGACACAACCGTTAACAGTAGTGTCGACACAACCGTTAACAGTAGTGTCGACACAACCGTTAACAGTAGTAGTCGACACAACCGTTAACAGTAGTGTTGACACAACCGTTAACAGTAGTAGTCGACACAACCCTTAACAGTAGTGTCGACACAACCGTTAACAGTAGTGTTGACACAACCGTTAACAGTAGTAGTCGACACAACTGTTAACAGTAGTGTCGATACAACCGTTAAGTACTCGACACAACCATTAACAGTAGTGTCGACACAACCGTTAACAGTAGTAATCGACACAACCATTAACAGTAGTGTTGACACAACCCTTAACAGTAGTAGTCGACACAACCGTGAACAGTAGTGTCGACACAACCGTTAACAGTAGTGTCGACACAACCGTTAACAGTAGTAATCGACACAACCATTAACAGTAGTGTCGACACAACCGTTAGCAGTAGTGTTGGCACAACCGTTAACAGTAGTGTCGATACAAGCGTTAACAGTAGTGTCGACACAACCGTTAACAGTAGTGTCGACACAACCGTTAACAGTAGTGTCGACACAACCGTTAACAGTAGTAGTCGACACAACTGTTAACAGTAGTAGTCGACACAACCGTTAACAGTAGTAGTCGACACAACTGTTAACAGTAGTGTCGACACAACCATTAACAGTAGTGTCGACACAACCGTTAACAATAGTGTCGACACAACAGTTAACAGTATTAGTCGACACAACCGTTAACAGTAGTGTCGACTCAACCGTTAACAGTAGTGTCGACACAACCGTTAACAGTAGTAGTCGACACAACCGTTAACAGTAGTAGTCGACACAACCGTTAACAGTAGTGTCGACACAACCGTTAACAGTAGTGTCGACAGACCCTTTAAAAGTAGTAGTCGACACAACCGTTAACAGTAGTGTCGACACAACCGTTAACAGTAGTAGTCGACACAACCGTTAACAGTAGTAGTCGACACAACCGTTAACAGTAGTGTCGACACAACCGTTAACAGTAGTAGTCGACACAACCGTTAACAGTAGTGTTGACACAACCGTTAACAGTAGTAGTCGACACAACCCTTAACAGTAGTGTCGACACAACCGTTAACAGTAGTGTCGACACAACCGTTAACAGTAGTAGTCGACACAACTGTTAACAGTAGTGTCGATACAACCGTTAAGTACTCGACACAACCATTAACAGTATTGTCGACACAACCGTTAACAGTAGTAGTCGACACAACCGTTAACAGTAGTGTTGACACAACCGTTAACAGTAGTGTCGATACAACCGTTAACAGTAGTGTCGACACAACCGTTAACAGTAGTGTCGACACAACCTTTAACAGTAGTGTCGACACAACCGTTAACAGTAGTAGTCGACACAACTGTTAACAGTAGTGTCGATACAACCGTTAAGTACTCGACACAACCATTAACAGTAGTGTTGACACAACCGTTAACAGTAGTGTCGACACAACCGTTAACAGTAGTGTCGACACAACCGTCAAAAGTAGTAGATGACACAACCGTTAACAGTAGTGTCGATACAACCGTTAACAGTAGTACTCGACACAAGCGTTAACAGTAGTAGTCGACACAACCGTTAACAGTAGTAGTCGACACAACCGTTAACAGTAGTAGTCGACACAACCGTTAACAGTAGTAGTCGAAACAACCGTTAACAGTAGTGTTGACACAACCGTTAACAGTAGTGTCGACACAACCGTTAACAGTATTGTCGACACAACCGTTAACAGTAGTGTTGACACAACCGTTAACAGTAGTGTTGACACAACCGTTAACAGTAGTGTCGACACAACCGTCAAAAGTAGTAGACGACACAACCGTTAACAGTAGTGTCGATACAACCGTTAACAGTAGTACTCGACACAACCGTTAACAGTAGTACTCGACACAACCGTTAACAGTAGTAGTCGACACAACCGTTAACAGTAGTAGTCAACACAACCGTTACCAGCAGTAGTCGACACAACCGTTAACAGTAGTGTCGATACAACCGTTAACAGTAGTGTCGACACAACCGTTAACAGTAGTGTCGACACAACCGTTAACAGTAGTGTCGACACAACCGTTAACAGTAGTAGTCGACACAACCGTTAACAGTAGTAGTCGACACAACCGTTACCAGCAGTAGTCGACACAACTGTTAACAGTAGTGTCGATACAACCGTTAACAGTAGTACTCGACACAACCATTAACAGTAGTGTCGACACAACCATTAACAGTAGTGTCGACACAACCATTAACAGTAGTGTCGACACAACCATTAACAGTAGTGTCGACACAACCGTTAACAGTAGTAATCGACACAACCGTTAACAGTAGTGTCGACACAACCGTTAACAGTAGTGTCGAAACAACCGTTAACAGTAGTGTCGACACAACCGTTAACAGTAGTAGTCGACACAACCGTTAAGAGTAGTAGTCGACACAACCGTTAACAGTAGTGTCGACACAACCGTTAACAGAAGTAGTCGACACAACTGTGTCGACACATCCGTTAACAGTAGTGTCTACACAACCGTTAACAGTAACGTCGACACAACCGTTAACGGTAGTGTCGACACAACCGTTAACAGTAGTGTCGACACAATCGTTAACAGAAGTAGTCGACACAACTGTGTCGACACATCCGTTAACAGTAGTGTCTACACAACCGTTAACAGTAGCGTCGACACAACCGTTAACAGTAGTGTCGACACAACCGTCAAAAATAGTAGACGACACAACCGTTAACAGTAGTGTCGACACAACCGTTAACAGAAGTAGTCGACACAACTGTGTCGACACATCCGTTAACAGTAGTGTCTACACAACCGTTAACAGTAACGTCGACACAACCGTTAACGGTAGTGTCGACACAACCGTTAACAGTAGTGTCGACACAACCGTTAACAGTAGTGTCGACACAATCGTTAACAGAAGTAGTCGACACAACTGTGTCGACACAACCGTTAACAGTAGTGTCGACACAACCGTTAACAGTAGTAGTCGACACAACTGTTAACAGTAGTAGTCGACACAACCGTTAACAGTAGTAGTCGACACAACCGTTAACAGTAGTGGCGACACAACAATTAACAGTAGTAGTCGACACAACCGTTAACAGTAGTATCGACACAACCGTTAACAGTAGTAGTCGACACAACTGTTAACAGTAGTGTCGACACAACCGTTAACAGTAGTAGTCGACACAACCGTTAACAGTAGTGTCGACACAGCCGTTAACAGTAGTAGTCGACACTACCGTTAACAGTAGTGTCGACGCAGCCGTTAACAGTAGTAGTCGACACAACCGTTAACAGTAGTGTCGACACAACCGTTAACAGTAGTAGTCGACACAACCGTTAACATTAGTAATCGACACAACCGTTAACAGTAGTGTCGACAAAACCGTTAACAGTAGTAGTCGACACAACCGTTAACAGTAGTGTTGACACAACCGTTAACAGTAGTAGTCGACACAACTGTTAACAGTAGTGTTGACACAACCGTTAACAGTAGTAGTCGACACAACCGTTAACAGTAGTGTCGACACAACCGTTAACAGTAGTAGTCGACACAACCGTTAACAGTAGTGTTGACACAACCGTTAACAGCAGTGTCGACACAACCGTTAACAGTAGTAGTCGACACAACCGTTAACAGTAGTAGTCGACACAACCCTTAACAGTAGGGTCGACACAACCGCTAACAGTAGTAGTCGACACAACCGTTAACAGTAGTAGTCGACACAACCGTTAACAGTAGTGTTGACACAACCGTTAACATAACTGTCGACACAACCGTTAACAGTAGTAGTCGACACAACCGTTAACAGTAGTGTCGACACAACCGTTAACAGTAGTAGTCGACACAACCGTTAACAGTAGTTGTCGACTCAACCGTTAACACTAGTAGCCGACACAACCGCTAACAGTAGTGTTGACACAACCGTTAACAGTAGTAGTCGACACAACCCTTAACAGTAGTGTCGACACAACCGTTAACAGTAGTGTCGACACAACCGTTAACAGTAGTAGTCGACACAACCGTTAACAGTAGTAGTCGAAACAACCGTTAACAGTAGTGTTGACACAACCGTTAACAGTAGTGTCGACACAACCGTTAACAGTAGTGTCGAAACAACCGTTAACAGTAGTGTCGACACAACCGTTAACAGTAGTAGTCGACACAACCGTTAACAGTAGTAGTCGACACAACCGTTAACAGTAGTGTCGACACAACCGTTAACAGTAGTGTCGACACAATCGTTAACAGAAGTAGTCGACACAACTGTGTCGACACATCCGTTAACAGTAGTGTCTACACAACCGTTAACAGTAGCGTCGACACAACCGTTAACAGTAGTGTCGACACAACCGTCAAAAATAGTAGACGACACAACCGTTAACAGTAGTGTCGACACAACCGTCAAAAGTAGTAGACGACACAACCGTTAACAGTAGTGTCGACACAACCGTCAAAAGTAGTAGACGACACAACCGTTAACAGTAGTGTCGACACAACAAGTAACAGTAGTAGTCGACACAACCGTTAACAGAAGTAGTCGACACAACTGTGTCGACACATCCGTTAACAGTAGTGTCTACACAACCGTTAACAGTAGCGTCGACACAACCGTTAACAGTAGTGTCGACACAACCCTTAACAGTAGTGTCGACACAACCGTCAAAAGTAGTAGACGACACAACCGTTAACAGTAGTGTCGACACAACCGTCAAAAGTAGTAGACGACACAACCGTTAACAGTAGTGTCGATACAACCGTTAACAGTAGTACTCGACACAACCGTTAACAGTAGTGTCGACACAACAAGTAACAGTAGTAGTCGACACAACCGTTAACAGTAGAAGTCGACACAACCCTTAACAGTAGTGTCGACACAACCGTTAACAGTAGTAGTCGACACAACTGTTAACAGTAGTGTCGATACAACCGTTAACAGTAGTACTCGACACAACCATTAACAGTAGTGTCGACACAACCATTAACAGTAGTGTCGACACAACCGTTAACAGTAGTAATCGACACAACCATTAACAGTATTGTCGACACAACCGTTAACAGTAGTAGTCGACACAACCGTTAACAGTAGTGTTGACACAACCGTTAACAGTAGTGTCGATACAACCGTTAACAGTAGTGTCGACACAACCGTTAACAGTAGTGTCGACACAACCTTTAACAGTAGTGTCGACACAACCGTTAACAGTAGTAGTCGACACAACTGTTAACAGTAGTGTCGATACAACCGTTAAGTACTCGACACAACCATTAACAGTAGTGTTGACACAACCGTTAACAGTAGTAATCGACACAACCATTAACAGTATTGTCGACACAACCGTTAACAGTAGTAGTCGACACAACCGTTAACAGTAGTGTTGACACAACCGTTAACAGTAGTGTCGATACAACCGTTAACAGTAGTGTCGACACAACCGTTAACAGTAGTGTCGACACAACCTTTAACAGTAGTGTCGACACAACCGTTAACAGTACTGTCGACACAACCGTTAACAGTAGTGTCGACACAACCGTTAACAGTAGTAGTCGACACAACTATTAACAGTAGTGTCGACACAACTGTTAACAGTAGTAGTCGACACAACTGTTAACAGTAGTGTCGACACAACCGTTAACAGTAGTAGTCGACAAAACTGTTAACAGTAGTGTCGACACAACCGTTACCAGTAGTAGTCGACACAACCGTTAACAGTAGTAGTCGACACAACCGTTAACAGTAGTAGTCGACACAACCGTTAACAGTAGTAGTCGACACAACCGTTAACAGCAGTAGTCGACACAACCGTTAACAGTAGTAGTCGACACAACCGTTAACAGTAGAAGTCGAAACAACCGTTAACAGTAGTGTCGACACAACCGTTAACAGTAGTGTCGACACAACCGTTAACAGTAGTGTCGACACAACCGTTAACAGTAGTAGTCGACAAAACCGTTAACAGTAGTAGTCGACACAACCGTTAACAGTAGTAGTCGACACAACCGTTAACAGTAGTAGTCGACACAACCGTTAACAGTAGTAGTCGACACAACCGTTAACAGCAGTGTTGACACAACTGTTAAGAGTAGTGTCGACACAACCGTTAACAGTAGTGTCGACACAACCGTTAACAGTAGTGTCGACACAACCGTTAACAGTAGTGTCGACACAACCGTTAACAGTAGTAGTCGACACAACCGTTGACAGTAGTAGTCGACACAACCGTTAACAGTAGTAGTCGACACAACCGTTAACAGTAGTAGTCGACACAACCGTTAACAGTAGTAGTCGACACAACCGTTAACAGTAGTGTCGACACAACCGTTACCAGTAGTAGTCGACACAACCGTTAACAGTAGTAGTCGACACAACCGTTAACAGTAGTAGTCGACACAACCGTTAACAGTAGTAGTCGACACAACCGTTAACAGTAGTAGTCGACACAACCATTAACAGTAGTAGTCGACACAACCGTTAACAGTAGTAGTCGACACAACCGTTAACAGTAGTAGTCGACACAACCGTTAACAGTAGTGTCGACACAACCGTTAACAGTAGTGTCGACACAACCGTTAACAGTAGTAGTCGACACAACCGTTAACAGTAGTGTTGACACAACCGTTAACAGTAGTAGTCGACACAACCCTTAACAGTAGTGTCGACACAACCGTTAACAGTAGTGTTGACACAACCGTTAACAGTAGTAGTCGACACAACTGTTAACAGTAGTGTCGATACAACCGTTAAGTACTCGACACAACCATTAACAGTAGTGTCGACACAACCGTTAACAGTAGTAATCGACACAACCATTAACAGTAGTGTTGACACAACCCTTAACAGTAGTAGTCGACACAACCGTGAACAGTAGTGTCGACACAACCGTTAACAGTAGTGTCGACACAACCGTTAACAGTAGTAATCGACACAACCATTAACAGTAGTGTCGACACAACCGTTAGCAGTATTGTTGGCACAACCGTTAACAGTAGTGTCGATACAAGCGTTAACAGTAGTGTCGACACAACCGTTAACAGTAGTGTCGACACAACCGTTAACAGTAGTGTCGACACAACCGTTAACAGTAGTAGTCGACACAACTGTTAACAGTAGTAGTCGACACAACCGTTAACAGTAGTAGTCGACACAACTGTTAACAGTAGTGTCGACACAACCATTAACAGTAGTGTCGACACAACCGTTAACAATAGTGTCGACACAACAGTTAACAGTATTAGTCGACACAACCGTTAACAGTAGTGTCGACTCAACCGTTAACAGTAGTGTCGACACAACCGTTAACAGTAGTAGTCGACACAACCGTTAACAGTAGTAGTCGACACAACCGTTAACAGTAGTGTCGACACAACCGTTAACAGTAGTGTCGACAGACCCTTTAAAAGTAGTAGTCGACACAACCGTTAACAGTAGTGTCGACACAACCGTTAACAGTAGTAGTCGACACAACCGTTAACAGTAGTGGCGACACAACAATTAACAGTAGTAGTCGACACAACCGTTAACAGTAGTATCGACACAACCGTTAACAGTAGTAGTCGACACAACCGTTAACAGTAGTGTCGACACAACCGTTAACAGTAGTAGTCGACACAACCGTTAACAGTAGTGTTGACACAACCGTTAACAGTAGTAGTCGACACAACCCTTAACAGTAGTGTCGACACAACCGTTAACAGTAGTGTCGACACAACCGTTAACAGTAGTAGTCGACACAACTGTTAACAGTAGTGTCGATACAACCGTTAAGTACTCGACACAACCATTAACAGTATTGTCGACACAACCGTTAACAGTAGTAGTCGACACAACCGTTAACAGTAGTGTTGACACAACCGTTAACAGTAGTGTCGATACAACCGTTAACAGTAGTGTCGACACAACCGTTAACAGTAGTGTCGACACAACCTTTAACAGTAGTGTCGACACAACCGTTAACAGTAGTAGTCGACACAACTGTTAACAGTAGTGTCGATACAACCGTTAAGTACTCGACACAACCATTAACAGTAGTGTTGACACAACCGTTAACAGTAGTGTCGACACAACCGTTAACAGTAGTGTCGACACAACCGTCAAAAGTAGTAGATGACACAACCGTTAACAGTAGTGTCGATACAACCGTTAACAGTAGTACTCGACACAAGCGTTAACAGTAGTAGTCGACACAACCGTTAACAGTAGTAGTCGACACAACCGTTAACAGTAGTAGTCGACACAACCGTTAACAGTAGTAGTCGAAACAACCGTTAACAGTAGTGTTGACACAACCGTTAACAGTAGTGTCGACACAACCGTTAACAGTATTGTCGACACAACCGTTAACAGTAGTGTTGACACAACCGTTAACAGTAGTGTCGACACAACCGTCAAAAGTAGTAGACGACACAACCGTTAACAGTAGTGTCGATACAACCGTTAACAGTAGTACTCGACACAACCGTTAACAGTAGTACTCGACACAACCGTTAACAGTAGTAGTCGACACAACCGTTAACAGTAGTAGTCAACACAACCGTTACCAGCAGTAGTCGACACAACCGTTAACAGTAGTGTCGATACAACCGTTAACAGTAGTGTCGACACAACCGTTAACAGTAGTGTCGACACAACCGTTAACAGTAGTGTCGACACAACCGTTAACAGTAGTAGTCGACACAACCGTTAACAGTAGTAGTCGACACAACCGTTACCAGCAGTAGTCGACACAACTGTTAACAGTAGTGTCGATACAACCGTTAACAGTAGTACTCGACACAACCATTAACAGTAGTGTCGACACAACCATTAACAGTAGTGTCGACACAACCATTAACAGTAGTGTCGACACAACCGTTAACAGTAGTAATCGACACAACCATTAACAGTAGTGTCGACACAACCATTAACAGTAGTGTCGACACAACCATTAACAGTAGTGTCGACACAACCGTTAACAGTAGTAATCGACACAACCGTTAACAGTAGTGTCGACACAACCGTTAACAGTAGTGTCGAAACAACCGTTAACAGTAGTGTCGACACAACCGTTAACAGTAGTAGTCGACACAACCGTTAAGAGTAGTAGTCGACACAACCGTTAACAGTAGTGTCGACACAACCGTTAACAGAAGTAGTCGACACAACTGTGTCGACACATCCGTTAACAGTAGTGTCTACACAACCGTTAACAGTAACGTCGACACAACCGTTAACGGTAGTGTCGACACAACCGTTAAGAGTAGTGTCGACACAATCGTTAACAGAAGTAGTCGACACAACTGTGTCGACACATCCGTTAACAGTAGTGTCTACACAACCGTTAACAGTAGCGTCGACACAACCGTTAACAGTAGTGTCGACACAACCGTCAAAAATAGTAGACGACACAACCGTTAACAGTAGTGTCGACACAACCGTTAACAGAAGTAGTCGACACAACTGTGTCGACACATCCGTTAACAGTAGTGTCTACACAACCGTTAACAGTAACGTCGACACAACCGTTAACGGTAGTGTCGACACAACCGTTAACAGTAGTGTCGACACAACCGTTAACAGTAGTGTCGACACAATCGTTAACAGAAGTAGTCGACACAACTGTGTCGACACAACCGTTAACAGTAGTGTCGACACAACCGTTAACAGTAGTAGTCGACACAACTGTTAACAGTAGTAGTCGACACAACCGTTAACAGTAGTAGTCGACACAACCGTTAACAGTAGTGGCGACACAACAATTAACAGTAGTAGTCGACACAACCGTTAACAGTAGTATCGACACAACCGTTAACAGTAGTAGTCGACACAACTGTTAACAGTAGTGTCGACACAACCGTTAACAGTAGTAGTCGACACAACCGTTAACAGTAGTGTCGACACAGCCGTTAACAGTAGTAGTCGACACTACCGTTAACAGTAGTGTCGACGCAGCCGTTAACAGTAGTAGTCGACACAACCGTTAACAGTAGTGTCGACACAACCGTTAACAGTAGTAGTCGACACAACCGTTAACATTAGTAATCGACACAACCGTTAACAGTAGTGTCAACAAAACCGTTAACAGTAGTAGTCGACACAACCGTTAACAGTAGTGTTGACACAACCGTTAACAGTAGTAGTCGACACAACTGTTAACAGTAGTGTTGACACAACCGTTAATAGTAGTAGTCGACACAACCGTTAACAGTAGTGTCGACACAACCGTTAACAGTAGTAGTCGACACAACCGTTAACAGTAGTGTTGACACAACCGTTAACAGCAGTGTCGACACAACCGTTAACAGTAGTAGTCGACACAACCGTTAACAGTAGTAGTCGACACAACCCTTAACAGTAGGGTCGACACAACCGCTAACAGTAGTAGTCGACACAACCGTTAACAGTAGTAGTCGACACAACCGTTAACAGTAGTGTTGACACAACCGTTAACATAACTGTCGACACAACCGTTAACAGTAGTAGTCGACACAACCGTTAACAGTAGTGTCGACACAACCGTTAACAGTAGTAGTCGACACAACCGTTAACAGTAGTTGTCGACTCAACCGTTAACACTAGTAGCCGACACAACCGCTAACAGTAGTGTTGACACAACCGTTAACAGTAGTAGTCGACACAACCCTTAACAGTAGTGTCGACACAACCGTTAACAGTAGTGTCGACACAACCGTTAACAGTAGTAGTCGACACAACCGTTAACAGTAGTAGTCGAAACAACCGTTAACAGTAGTGTTGACACAACCGTTAACAGTAGTGTCGACACAACCGTTAACAGTAGTGTCGAAACAACCGTTAACAGTAGTGTCGACACAACCGTTAACAGTAGTAGTCGACACAACCGTTAACAGTAGTAGTCGACACAACCGTTAACAGTAGTGTCGACACAACCGTTAACAGTAGTGTCGACACAATCGTTAACAGAAGTAGTCGACACAACTGTGTCGACACATCCGTTAACAGTAGTGTCTACACAACCGTTAACAGTAGCGTCGACACAACCGTTAACAGTAGTGTCGACACAACCGTCAAAAATAGTAGACGACACAACCGTTAACAGTAGTGTCGACACAACCGTCAAAAATAGTAGACGACACAACCGTTAACAGTAGTGTCGACACAACCGTCAAAAGTAGTAGACGACACAACCGTTAACAGTAGTGTCGACACAACCGTCAAAAGTAGTAGACGACACAACCGTTAACAGTAGTGTCGACACAACAAGTAACAGTAGTAGTCGACACAACCGTTAACAGAAGTAGTCGACACAACTGTGTCGACACATCCGTTAACAGTAGTGTCTACACAACCGTTAACAGTAGCGTCGACACAACCGTTAACAGTAGTGTCGACACAACCCTTAACAGTAGTGTCGACACAACCGTCAAAAGTAGTAGACGACACAACCGTTAACAGTAGTGTCGACACAACCGTCAAAAGTAGTAGACGACACAACCGTTAACAGTAGTGTCGATACAACCGTTAACAGTAGTACTCGACACAACCGTTAACAGTAGTGTCGACACAACAAGTAACAGTAGTAGTCGACACAACCGTTAACAGTAGAAGTCGACACAACCCTTAACAGTAGTGTCGACACAACCGTTAACAGTAGTAGTCGACACAACTGTTAACAGTAGTGTCGATACAACCGTTAACAGTAGTACTCGACACAACCATTAACAGTAGTGTCGACACAACCATTAACAGTAGTGTCGACACAACCGTTAACAGTAGTAATCGACACAACCATTAACAGTATTGTCGACACAACCGTTAACAGTAGTAGTCGACACAACCGTTAACAGTAGTGTTGACACAACCGTTAACAGTAGTGTCGATACAACCGTTAACAGTAGTGTCGACACAACCGTTAACAGTAGTGTCGACACAACCTTTAACAGTAGTGTCGACACAACCGTTAACAGTAGTAGTCGACACAACTGTTAACAGTAGTGTCGATACAACCGTTAAGTACTCGACACAACCATTAACAGTAGTGTTGACACAACCGTTAACAGTAGTGTCGACACAACCGTTAACAGTAGTGTCGACACAACCGTCAAAAGTAGTAGACGACACAACCGTTAACAGTAGTGTCGATACAACCGTTAACAGTAGTACTCGACACAAGCGTTAACAGTAGTAGTCGACACAACCGTTAACAGTAGTAGTCGACACAACCGTTAACAGTAGTAGTCGACACAACCGTTACCAGCAGTAGTCGACACAACCGTTAACAGTAGTAGTCGACACAACCGTTAACAGTAGTAGTCGAAACAACCGTTAACAGTAGTGTTGACACAACCGTTAACAGTAGTGTCGACACAACCGTTAACAGTATTGTCGACACAACCGTTAACAGTAGTGTTGACACAACCGTTAACAGTAGTGTCGACACAACCGTTAACAGTAGTGTCGAAACAACCGTTAACAGTAGTGTCGACACAACCGTTAACAGTAGTAGTCGACACAACCGTTAACAGTAGTAGTCGACACAACCGTTAACAGTAGTGTCGACACAACCGTTAACAGTAGTGTCGACACAATCGTTAACAGAAGTAGTCGACACAACTGTGTCGACACATCCGTTAACAGTAGTGTCTACACAACCGTTAACAGTAGCGTCGACACAACCGTTAACAGTAGTGTCGACACAACCGTCAAAAATAGTAGACGACACAACCGTTAACAGTAGTGTCGACACAACCGTCAAAAATAGTAGACGACACAACCGTTAACAGTAGTGTCGACACAACCGTCAAAAGTAGTAGACGACACAACCGTTAACAGTAGTGTCGACACAACCGTCAAAAGTAGTAGACGACACAACCGTTAACAGTAGTGTCGACACAACAAGTAACAGTAGTAGTCGACACAACCGTTAACAGAAGTAGTCGACACAACTGTGTCGACACATCCGTTAACAGTAGTGTCTACACAACCGTTAACAGTAGCGTCGACACAACCGTTAACAGTAGTGTCGACACAACCCTTAACAGTAGTGTCGACACAACCGTCAAAAGTAGTAGACGACACAACCGTTAACAGTAGTGTCGACACAACCGTCAAAAGTAGTAGACGACACAACCGTTAACAGTAGTGTCGATACAACCGTTAACAGTAGTACTCGACACAACCGTTAACAGTAGTGTCGACACAACAAGTAACAGTAGTAGTCGACACAACCGTTAACAGTAGAAGTCGACACAACCCTTAACAGTAGTGTCGACACAACCGTTAACAGTAGTAGTCGACACAACTGTTAACAGTAGTGTCGATACAACCGTTAACAGTAGTACTCGACACAACCATTAACAGTAGTGTCGACACAACCATTAACAGTAGTGTCGACACAACCGTTAACAGTAGTAATCGACACAACCATTAACAGTATTGTCGACACAACCGTTAACAGTAGTAGTCGACACAACCGTTAACAGTAGTGTTGACACAACCGTTAACAGTAGTGTCGATACAACCGTTAACAGTAGTGTCGACACAACCGTTAACAGTAGTGTCGACACAACCTTTAACAGTAGTGTCGACACAACCGTTAACAGTAGTAGTCGACACAACTGTTAACAGTAGTGTCGATACAACCGTTAAGTACTCGACACAACCATTAACAGTAGTGTTGACACAACCGTTAACAGTAGTGTCGACACAACCGTTAACAGTAGTGTCGACACAACCGTCAAAAGTAGTAGACGACACAACCGTTAACAGTAGTGTCGATACAACCGTTAACAGTAGTACTCGACACAAGCGTTAACAGTAGTAGTCGACACAACCGTTAACAGTAGTAGTCGACACAACCGTTAACAGTAGTAGTCGACACAACCGTTACCAGCAGTAGTCGACACAACCGTTAACAGTAGTAGTCGACACAACCGTTAACAGTAGTAGTCGAAACAACCGTTAACAGTAGTGTTGACACAACCGTTAACAGTAGTGTCGACACAACCGTTAACAGTATTGTCGACACAACCGTTAACAGTAGTGTTGACACAACCGTTAACAGTAGTGTCGACACAACCGTCAAAAGTAGTAGACGACACAACCGTTAACAGTAGTGTCGATACAACCGTTAACAGTAGTACTCGACACAACCGTTAACAGTAGTACTCGACACAACCGTTAACAGTAGTAGTCGACACAACCGTTAACAGTAGTAGTCGACACAACCGTTACCAGCAGTAGTCGACACAACCGTTAACAGTAGTGTCGATACAACCGTTAACAGTAGTGTCGACACAACCGTTAACAGTAGTGTCGACACAACCGTTAACAGTAGTGTCGACACAACCGTTAACAGTAGTAGTCGACACAACTGTTAACAGTAGTGTCGACACAACCGTTAACAGTAGTAGTCGACACAACTGTTAACAGTAGTGTCGATACAACCGTTAAGTACTCGACACAACCATTAACAGTAGTGTCGACACAACCGTTAACAGTAGTAATCGACACAACCATTAACAGTAGTGTCGACACAACCGTTAACAGTAGTAGTCGACACAACCGTTAACAGTAGTGTCGACACAACCGTTAACAGTAGTGTCGACACAACCGTTAACAGTAGTGTCGACACAACCGTCAAAAGTAGTAGACGACACAACCGTTAACAGTAGTGTCGATACAACCGTTAACAGTAGTACTCGACACAAGCGTTAACAGTAGTAGTCGACACAACCGTTAACAGTAGTAGTCGACACAACCGTTAACAGTAGTAGTCGACACAACCGTTACCAGCAGTAGTCGACACAACCGTTAACAGTAGTAGTCGACACAACCGTTAACAGTAGTAGTCGAAACAACCGTTAACAGTAGTGTTGACACAACCGTTAACAGTAGTGTCGACACAACCGTTAACAGTATTGTCGACACAACCGTTAACAGTAGTGTTGACACAACCGTTAACAGTAGTGTCGATACAACCGTTAACAGTAGTACTCGACACAACCGTTAACAGTTGTAGTCGACACAACCGTTAACAGTAGTAGTCGACACAACCGTTACCAGCAGTAGTCGACACAACTGTTAACAGTAGTGTCGATACAACCGTTAACAGTAGTACTCGACACAACCATTAACAGTAGTGTCGACACAACCATTAACAGTAGTGTCGACACAACCATTAACAGTAGTGTCGACACAACCGTTAACAGTAGTAATCGACACAACCATTAACAGTAGTGTCGACACAACCATTAACAGTAGTGTCGACACAACCATTAACAGTAGTGTCGACACAACCGTTAACAGTAGTAATCGACACAACCGTTAACAGTAGTGTCGACACAACCGTTAACAGTAGTGTCGAAACAACCGTTAACAGTAGTGTCGACACAACCGTTAACAGTAGTAGTCGACACAACCGTTAACAGTAGTAGTCGACACAACCGTTAACAGTAGTGTCGACACAACCGTTAACAGAAGTAGTCGACACAACTGTGTCGACACATCCGTTAACAGTAGTGTCTACACAACCGTTAACAGTAACGTTGACACAACCGTTAACGGTAGTGTCGACACAACCGTTAACAGTAGTGTCGACACAACCGTTAACAGTAGTGTCGACACAATCGTTAACAGAAGTAGTCGACACAACTGTGTCGACACATCCGTTAACAGTAGTGTCTACACAACCGTTAACAGTAGCGTCGACACAACCGTTAACAGTAGTGTCGACACAACCGTCAAAAATAGTAGACGACACAACCGTTAACAGTAGTGTCGACACAACCGTTAACAGTAGTGTCGACACAACCGTCAAAAGTAGTAGACGACACAACCGTTAACAGTAGTGTCGACACAACCGTCAAAAGTAGTAGACGACACAACCGTTAACAGTAGTGTCGATACAACCGTTAACAGTAGTACTCGACACAACCGTTAACAGTAGTGTCGACACAACAAGTAACAGTAGTAGTCGACACAACCGTTAACAGAAGTAGTCGACACAACTGTGTCGACACATCCGTTAACAGTAGTGTCTACACAACCGTTAACAGTAGCGTCGACACAACCGTTAACAGTAGTGTCGACACAACCCTTAACAGTAGTGTCGACACAACCGTCAAAAGTAGTAGACGACACAACCGTTAACAGTAGTGTCGACACAACCGTCAAAAGTAGTAGACGACACAACCGTTAACAGTAGTGTCGATACAACCGTTAACAGTAGTACTCGACACAACCGTTAACAGTAGTGTCGACACAACAAGTAACAGTAGTAGTCGACACAACCGTTAACAGTAGAAGTCGACACAACCCTTAACAGTAGTGTCGACACAACCGTTAACAGTAGTAGTCGACACAACTGTTAACAGTAGTGTCGATACAACCGTTAACAGTAGTACTCGACACAACCATTAACAGTAGTGTCGACACAACCATTAACAGTAGTGTCGACACAACCGTTAACAGTAGTAATCGACACAACCATTAACAGTATTGTCGACACAACCGTTAACAGTAGTAGTCGACACAACCGTTAACAGTAGTGTTGACACAACCGTTAACAGTAGTGTCGATACAACCGTTAACAGTAGTGTCGACACAACCGTTAACAGTAGTGTCGACACAACCTTTAACAGTAGTGTCGACACAACCGTTAACAGTAGTAGTCGACACAACTGTTAACAGTAGTGTCGATACAACCGTTAAGTACTCGACACAACCATTAACAGTAGTGTTGACACAACCGTTAACAGTAGTGTCGACACAACCGTTAACAGTAGTGTCGACACAACCGTCAAAAGTAGTAGACGACACAACCGTTAACAGTAGTGTCGATACAACCGTTAACAGTAGTACTCGACACAAGCGTTAACAGTAGTAGTCGACACAACCGTTAACAGTAGTAGTCGACACAACCGTTAACAGTAGTAGTCGACACAACCGTTACCAGCAGTAGCCGACACAACCGTTAACAGTAGTAGTCGACACAACCGTTAACAGTAGTAGTCGAAACAACCGTTAACAGTAGTGTTGACACAACCGTTAACAGTAGTGTCGACACAACCGTTAACAGTATTGTCGACACAACCGTTAACAGTAGTGTTGACACAACCGTTAACAGTAGTGTCGACACAACCGTCAAAAGTAGTACACGACACAACCGTTAACAGTAGTGTCGATACAACCGTTAACAGTAGTACTCGACACAACCGTTAACAGTAGTACTCGACACAACCGTTAACAATAGTAGTCGACACAACCGTTAACAGTAGTAGTCGACACAACCGTTACCAGCAGTAGTCGACACAACCGTTAACAGTAGTGTCGATACAACCGTTAACAGTAGTGTCGACACAACCGTTAACAGTAGTGTCGACACAACCGTTAACAGTAGTGTCGACACAACCGTTAACAGTAGTAGTCGACACAACTGTTAACAGTAGTGTCGACACAACCGTTAACAGTAGTAGTCGACACAACTGTTAACAGTAGTGTCGATACAACCGTTAAGTACTCGACACAACCATTAACAGTAGTGTCGACACAACCGTTAACAGTAGTAATCGACACAACCATTAACAGTAGTGTCGACACAACCGTTAACAGTAGTAGTCGACACAACCGTTAACAGTAGTGTCGACACAACCGTTAACAGTAGTGTCGACACAACCGTTAACAGTAGTGTCGACACAACCGTCAAAAGTAGTAGACGACACAACCGTTAACAGTAGTGTCGATACAACCGTTAACAGTAGTACTCGACACAAGCGTTAACAGTAGTAGTCGACACAACCGTTAACAGTAGTAGTCGACACAACCGTTAACAGTAGTAGTCGACACAACCGTTACCAGCAGTAGTCGACACAACCGTTAACAGTAGTAGTCGACACAACCGTTAACAGTAGTAGTCGAAACAACCGTTAACAGTAGTGTTGACACAACCGTTAACAGTAGTGTCGACACAACCGTTAACAGTATTGTCGACACAACCGTTAACAGTAGTGTTGACACAACCGTTAACAGTAGTGTCGACACAACCGTCAAAAGTAGTAGACGACACAACCGTTAACAGTAGTGTCGATACAACCGTTAACAGTAGTACTCGACACAACCGTTAACAGTAGTAGTCGACACAACCGTTAACAGTAGTAGTCGACACAACCGTTACCAGCAGTAGTCGACACAACTGTTAACAGTAGTGTCGATACAACCGTTAACAGTAGTACTCGACACAACCATTAACAGTAGTGTCGACACAACCATTAACAGTAGTGTCGACACAACCATTAACAGTAGTGTCGACACAACCGTTAACAGTAGTAATCGACACAACCATTAACAGTAGTGTCGACACAACCGTTAACAGTAGTAGTCGACACAACCGTTAACAGCAGTAATCGACACAACCATTAACAGTAGTGTCGACACAACAAGTAACAGTAGTAGTCGACACAACCGTTAACAGTAGTAGTCTACACAACCGTTAACAGTAGTAATCGACACAACCATTAACAGTAGTGTCGACACAACAAGTAACAGTAGTAGTCGACACAACCGTTAACAGTAGTAGTCGACACAACCCTTAACAGTAGTGTCGACACAACCGTTAACAGTAGTAGTCGGCACAACTGTTAACAGTAGTGTCGATACAACCGTTAACAGTAGTACTCGACACAACCATTAACAGTAGTGTCGACACAACCATTAACAGTAGTGTCGACACAACCGTTAACAGTAGTAATCGACACAACCATTAACAGTAGTGTCGACACAACCGTTAACAGTAGTAGTCGACACAACCGTTAACAGTAGTGTTGACACAACCGTTAACAGTAGTGTCGATACAACCGTTAACAGTAGTGTCGACACAACCGTTAACAGTACTGTCGACACAACCGTTAACAGTAGTGTCGACACAACCGTTAACAGTAGTAGTCGACACAACTGTTAACAGTAGTGCCGATACAACCGTTAAGTACTCGACACAACCATTAACAGTAGTGTCGACACAACCGTTAACAGTAGTAATCGACACAACCATTAACAGTAGTGTCGACACAACCGTCAAAAGTATTAGACGACACAACCTTTAACAGTAGTGTTGACACATCCGTTAACAGTAGTGTTGACACATCCGTTAACAGTAGTGTTGACACATCCGTTAACAGTAGTGTCGACACAACAAGTAACAGTAGTAGTCGACACAACCGTTAACAGTAGTAGTCGACACAACCCTTAACAGTAGTGTCGACACAACCGTTAACAGTAGTAGTCGACACAACTGTTAACAGTAGTGTCGATACAACCGTTAACAGTAGTACTCGACACAACCATTAACAGTAGTGTCGACACAACCATTAACAGTAGTGTCGACACAACCATTAACAGTAGTGTCGACACAACCGTTAACAGTAGTAATCGACACAACCATTAACAGTAGTGTCGACACAACCGTTAACAGTAGTAGTCGACACAACCGTTAACAGTAGTGTTGACACAACCGTTAACAGTAGTGTCGATACAACCGTTAACAGTAGTGTCGACACCACCGTTAACAGTAGTGTCGACACAACCGTTAACAGTAGTGTCGACACAACCGTTAACAGTAGTAGTCGACACAACTGTTAACAGTAGTGTCGACACAACCGTTAACAGTAGTAGTCGACACAACTGTTAACAGTAGTGTCTATACAACCGTTAAGTACTCGACACAACCATTAACAGTAGTGTCGACACAACCGTTAACAGTAGTAATCGACACAACCATTAACAGTAGTGTCGACACAACCGTCAAAAGTAGTAGACGACACAACCGTTAACAGTAGTGTCGATACAACCGTTAACAGTAGTACTCGACACAAGCGTTAACAGTAGTGTTGACACAACCGTTAACAGTAGTGTTGACACAACCTTTAACAGTAGTGTCGACACAACCGTCAAAAGTAGTAGACGACACAACCGTTAACAGTTGTGTCGATACAACCGTTAACAGTAGTACTCGACACAACCGTTAACAGTAGTGTCGACACAACAAGTAACAGTAGTAGTCGACACAACCGTTAACAGTAGTAGTCGACACAACCCTTGACAGTAGTGTCGACACAACCGTTAACAGTAGTAGTCGACACAACTGTTAACAGTAGTGTCGATACAACCGTTAACAGTAGTACTTGACACAACCATTAACAGTAGTGTCGACACAACCATTAACAGTAGTGTCGACACAACCGTTAACAGTAGTAGTCGACACAACCGTTAACAGTAGTAGTCGACACAACCGTTACCAGCAGTAGTCGACACAACCGTTAACAGTAGTAGCCGACACAACCGTTAACAGTAGTGTCGACACAACCGTTAACAGTAGTAGTCGACACAACTGTTAACAGTAGTGTCGATACAACCGTTAACAGTAGTACTCGACACAACCATTAACAGTAGTGTCGACACAACCGTTAACAGTAGTAGTCGACAAAACCGTTAACAGTAGTGTCGACACAACCGTTAACAGTAGTGTCGACACAACCGTCAAAAGTAGTAGACGACACAACCGTTAACAGTAGTGTCGATACAACCGTTAACAGTAGTACTCGACACAAGCGTTAACAGTAGTAGTCGACACAACCGTTAACAGTAGTAGTCGACACAACCGTTAACAGTAGTAGTCGACACAACCGTTACCAGCAGTAGTCGACACAACCGTTAACAGTAGTAGTCGACACAACCGTTAACAGTAGTAGTCGAAACAACCGTTAACAGTAGTGTTGACACAACCGTTAACAGTAGTGTCGACACAACCGTTAACAGTATTGTCGACACAACCGTTAACAGTAGTGTTGACACAACCGTTAACAGTAGTGTCGACACAACCGTTAACAGTAGTGTCGACACAACCCTTAACAGTAGTGTCGACACAACCGTTAACAGTACTGTCGACACAACCGTTAACAGTAGTGTCGACACAATCGTTAACAGTAGTAGTCGACACAACTGTTAACAGTAGTGTCGACACAACCGTTACCAGTAGTAGTCGACAAAACCGTTAACAGTAGTAGTCGACACAACCGTTAACAGTAGTAGTCGACACAACCGTTAACAGTAGTAATCGACACAACCGTTAACAGCAGTAGTCGACACAACCGTTAACAGTAGTAGTCGACACAACCGTTAACAGTAGTAGTCGAAACAACCGTTAACAGTAGTGTTGACACAACCGTTAACAGTAGTGTCGACACAACCGTTAACAGTAGTGTCGACACAACCGTTAACAGTAGTGTCGACACAACCGTTAACAGTAGTAGTCGACACAACCATTAACAGTAGTAGTCGACACAACCGTTAACAGTAGTAGTCGACACAACCGTTAACAGTAGTAGTCGACACAACCGTTAACAGTAGTAGTCGACACAACCGTTAACAGTAGTAGTCGACACAACCGTTAACAGCAGTGTTGACACAACCGTTAACAGTAGTGTCGACACAACCGTTAACAGTAGTGTCGACACAATCGTTAACAGTAGTGTCGACACAACCGTTAACAGTAGTAGTCGACACAACCGTTAACAGTAGTAGTCGACACAACCGTTAACAGTAGTAGTCGACACAACCGTTAACAGTAGTAGTCGACACAACCGTTAACAGTAGTAGTCGATACAACCGTTAACAGTAGTGTCGACACAACCGTTACCAGTAGTAGTCGACACAACCGTTAACAGTAGTAGTCGACACAACCGTTAACAGTAGTAGTCGACACAACCGTTAACAGTAGTAGTCGACACAGCCGTTAACAGTAGTAGTCGATACAACCGTTAACAGTAGTGTCGACACAACCGTTAACAGTAGTGTCGACACAACCGTTAACAGTAGTAGTCGACACAACCGTTAACAGTAGTGTTGACACAACCGTTAACAGTAGTAGTCGACACAACCCTTAACAGTAGTGTCGACACAACCGTTAACAGTAGTGTCGACACAACCGTTAACAGTAGTAGTCGACAAAACTGTTAACAGTTAACAACTGTTAACAGTTAACAGTAGTGTCGACACAACCGTTAACAGTAGTAGTCGACACAACTGTTAACAGTAGTGTCGACACAACCGTTAACAGTAGTAGTCGACACAACTGTTAACAGTAGTGTCGATACAACCGTTAATTACTCGACACAACCATTAACAGTAGTGTCGACACAACCGTTAACAGTAGTAATCGACACAACCATTAACAGTAGTGTCGACACAACCGCTAAGAGTAGTAGTCGACACAACCGTTAACAGTAGTGTTGACACAACCGTTAACAGTAGTAGTCGACACAACCGTGAACAGTAGTGTCGACACAACCGTTAACAGTAGTGTCGACACAACCGTTAACAGTAGTGTCGACACAACCGTTAACAGTAGTAATCGGCACAACCATTAACAGTAGTGTCGACACAACCGTTAACAGTAGTAGTCGACACAACCGTTAACAGTAGTGTTGACACAACCGTTAATAGTAGTGTCGATACAACCGTTAACAGTAGTGTCGACACAACCGTTAACAGTAGTGTTGACACAACCGTTAACAGTAGTGTCGACACAACCGTTAACAGTAGTAGTCGACACAACCATTAACAGTAGTGTTGACACAACCGTTAACAGTAGTAGTCGACACAACCCTTAACAGTAGTGTCGACACAACCGTTAACAATAGTGTCGACACAACCGTTAACAGAAGTGTCGACACAACCGTTAACAGTAGCGTCGACACAACCGTTAACAGTAGTGTCGACACAACCGTTAACAGTAGTGTCGACACAACCGTCAAAAGTAGTAGACGACACAACCGTTAACAGTAGTGTCGACACAACCGTCAAAAGTAGTAGACGACACAACCGTTAACAGTAGTGTCGATACAACCGTTAACAGTAGTACTCGACACAACCGTTAACAGTAGTGTCGACACAACAAGTAACAGTAGTAGTCGACACAACCGTTAACAGTAGTAGTCGACACAACCCTTAACAGTAGTGTCGACACAACCGTTAACAGTAGTAGTCGACACAACTGTTAACAGTAGTGTCGATACAACCGTTAACAGTAGTGCTCGACACAACCATTAACAGTAGTGTCGACACAACCATTAACAGTAGTGTCGACACAACCGTTAACAGTAGTAATCGACACAACCATTAACAGTAGTGTCGACACAACCGTTAACAGTAGTAGTCGACACAACCGTTAACAGTAGTGTTGACACAACCGTTAACAGTAGTGCCGATACAACCGTTAAGAGTAATGTCGACACAACCGTTAACAGTAGTGTCGACACAACCGTTAAGTACTCGACACAACCATTAACAGTAGTGTCGACACAACCGTTAACAGTAGTAATCGACACAACCATTAACAGTAGTGTCGACACAACCGTTAACAGTAGTGTCGACACAACCGTTAACAGTAGTGTCGACACAACCGTTAACAGTAGTGTCGACACAACCGTTAACAGTAGTAGTCGACACAACCGTTAACAGTAGTAGCCGACACAATCGTTAACAGTAGTGTCGACACAACCGTTAACAGTAGCAGTCAACACAACTGTAAACAGTAGTGTCGACACAACCGTTAACAGTAGTAGTCAACACAACTGTAAACAGTAGTGTCGACACAACCGTTAACAGTAGTGTCGGCATAACCGTTAACAGTAGTGTCGACACAACCGTTAACAGTAGTGTCGACACAACCGTTAACAGTGGTGTCGACACAACCGTTAACAGTAGTGTTGACACATCCGTTAACAGTAGTGTTGACACATCCGTTAACAGTAGTGTCGACACAACCGTTAACAGTAGTGTCGACACAACCGTTAACAGTAGTGTTGACACAACCGTTAACAGTAGTAGTCAACACAACTGTAAACAGTAGTGTCGACACAACCGTTAACAGTAGTGTCGGCATAACCGTTAACAGTAGTGTCGACACAACCGTTAACAGTGGTGTCGACACAACCGTTAACAGTAGTGTTGACACAACCGTTAACAGTAGTGTTGACACAACCGTTAACAGTAGTAGTCGACACAACCCTTAACAGTAGTGTCGACACAACCCTTAACAGTAGTGTCGACACAACCGTTAACAGTAGTAGTCGACAACCGTTAACAGTAGTACTTGACACAACCATTAACAGTAGTGTCGGCACAACCGTTAACAGAAGTAATCGACACAACCATTAACAGTAGTGTCGACACAACCGTTAACAGTAGTAGTCGACACAACCGTTAACAGTAGTGTTGACACAGCCGTTAACAGTAGTAGTCGACACAACTGTTAACAGTAGTGTCGATACAACCGTTAACAGTAGTGCTCGACACAACCATTAACAGTAGTGTCGACACAACCATTAACAGTAGTGTCGACACAACCGTTAACAGTAGTAATCGACACAACCGTTACCAGTAGTGTTGACACAACCGTTAACAGTAGTGTCGACACAACCGTTAACAGTATTGTCGACCACAACCGTTAACAGTAGTGTTGACACAACCGTTAACAGTAGTGTCGACACAACCGTCAAAAGTAGTAGACGACACAACCGTTAACAGTAGTGTCGATACAACCGTTAACAGTAGTACTCGACACAACCGTTAACAGTAGTAGTCGACACAACCGTTAACAGTAGTAGTCGACACAACCGTTACCAGCAGTAGTCGACGCAACTGTTAACAGTAGTGTCGATACAACCGTTAACAGTAGTACTCGACACAACCATTAACAGTAGTGTCGACACAACCATTAACAGTAGTGTCGACACAACCATTAACAGTAGTGTCGACACAACCGTTAACAGTAGTAATCGACACAACCATTAACAGTAGTGTCGACACAACCGTTAACAGTAGTAGTCGACACAACCGTTAACAGTAGTAATCGACACAACCATTAACAGTAGTGTCGACACAACAAGTAACAGTAGTAGTCGACACAACCGTTAACAGTAGTAGTCTACACAACCGTTAACAGTAGTAATCGACACAACCATTAACAGTAGTGTCGACACAACAAGTAACAGTAGTAGTCGACACAACCGTTAACAGTAGTAGTCGACACAACCCTTAACAGTAGTGTCGACACAACCGTTAACAGTAGTAGTTGGCACAACTGTTAACAGTAGTGTCGATACAACCGTTAACAGTAGTACTCGACACAACCATTAACAGTAGTGTCGACACAACCATTAACAGTAGTGTCGACACAACCGTTAACAGTAGTAATCGACACAACCATTAACAGTAGTGTCGACACAACCGTTAACAGTAGTAGTCGACACAACCGTTAACAGTAGTGTTGACACAACCGTTAACAGTAGTGTCGATACAACCGTTAACAGTAGTGTCGACACAACCGTTAACAGTACTGTCGACACAACCGTTAACAGTAGTGTCGACACAACCGTTAACAGTAGTAGTCGACACAACTGTTAACAGTAGTGCCGATACAACCGTTAAGTACTCGACACAACCATTAACAGTAGTGTCGACACAACCGTTAACAGTAGTAATCGACACAACCATTAACAGTAGTGTCGACACAACCGTCAAAAGTATTGGACGACACAACCTTTAACAGTAGTGTCGACACAACCGTTAACAGTAGTGTCGGCATAACCGTTAACAGTAGTGTCGACACAACCGTTAACAGTAGTGTCGACACAACCGTTAACAGTAGTGTCGACACAACCGTTAACAGTAGTGTCGACACAACCGTTAACAGTAGTAGTCGACACAACCATTAACAGTAGTAGTCGACACAACCGTTAACAGTAGTAGTCGACACAACCGTTAACAGTAGTAGTCGACACAACCGTTAACAGTAGTAGTCGACACAACCGTTAACAGTAGTAGTCGACACAACCGTTAACAGCAGTGTTGACACAACCGTTAACAGTAGTGTCGACACAACCGTTAACAGTAGTGTCGACACAATCGTTAACAGTAGTGTCGACACAACCGTTAACAGTAGTAGTCGACACAACCGTTAACAGTAGTAGTCGACACAACCGTTAACAGTAGTAGTCGACACAACCGTTAACAGTAGTAGTCGACACAACCGTTAACAGTAGTAGTCGATACAACCGTTAACAGTAGTGTCGACACAACCGTTACCAGTAGTAGTCGACACAACCGTTAACAGTAGTAGTCGACACAACCGTTAACAGTAGTAGTCGACACAACCGTTAACAGTAGTAGTCGACACAGCCGTTAACAGTAGTAGTCGATACAACCGTTAACAGTAGTGTCGACACAACCGTTAACAGTAGTGTCGACACAACCGTTAACAGTAGTAGTCGACACAACCGTTAACAGTAGTGTTGACACAACCGTTAACAGTAGTAGTCGACACAACCCTTAACAGTAGTGTCGACACAACCGTTAACAGTAGTAGTCGACAAAACTGTTAACAGTTAACAACTGTTAACAGTTAACAGTAGTGTCGACACAACCGTTAACAGTAGTAGTCGACACAACTGTTAACAGTAGTGTCGACACAACCGTTAACAGTAGTAGTCGACACAACTGTTAACAGTAGTGTCGATACAACCGTTAATTACTCGACACAACCATTAACAGTAGTGTCGACACAACCGTTAACAGTAGTAATCGACACAACCATTAACAGTAGTGTCGACACAACCGTTAACAGTAGTAGTCGACACAACCGTTAACAGTAGTGTTGACACAACCGTTAACAGTAGTAGTCGACACAACCGTGAACAGTAGTGTCGACACAACCGTTAACAGTAGTGTCGACACAACCGTTAACAGTAGTGTCGACACAACCGTTAACAGTAGTAATCGACACAACCATTAACAGTAGTGTCGACACAACCGTTAACAGTAGTAGTCGACACAACCGTTAACAGTAGTGTTGACACAACCGTTAATAGTAGTGTCGATACAACCGTTAACAGTAGTGTCGACACAACCGTTAACAGTAGTGTTGACACAACCGTTAACAGTAGTGTGACACAACCGTTAACAGTAGTAGTCGACACAACCATTAACAGTAGTGTTGACACAACCGTTAACAGTAGTAGTCGACACAACCCTTAACAGTAGTGTCGACACAACCGTTAACAATAGTGTCGACACAACCGTTAACAGAAGTGTCGACACAACCGTTAACAGTAGCGTCGACACAACCGTTAACAGTAGTGTCGACACAACCGTTAACAGTAGTGTCGACACAACCGTCAAAAGTAGTAGACGACACAACCGTTAACAGTAGTGTCGACACAACCGTCAAAAGTAGTAGACGACACAACCGTTAACAGTAGTGTCGATACAACCGTTAACAGTAGAACTCGACACAACCGTTAACAGTAGTGTCGACACAACAAGTAACAGTAGTAGTCGACACAACCGTTAACAGTAGTAGTCGACACAACCCTTAACAGTAGTGTCGACACAACCGTTAACAGTAGTAGTCGACACAACTGTTAACAGTAGTGTCGATACAACCGTTAACAGTAGTGCTCGACACAACCATTAACAGTAGTGTCGACACAACCATTAACAGTAGTGTCGACACAACCGTTAACAGTAGTAATCGACACAACCATTAACAGTAGTGTCGACACAACCGTTAACAGTAGTAGTCGACACAACCGTTAACAGTAGTGTTGACACAACCGTTAACAGTAGTGTCGATACAACCGTTAAGAGTAATGTCGACACAACCGTTAACAGTAGTGTCGACACAACCGTTAACAGTAGTGTCGACACAACCGTTAACAGTAGTAGTCGACACAACTGTTAACAGTAGTGTCGACACAACCGTTAAGTACTCGACACAACCATTAACAGTAGTGTCGACACAACCGTTAACAGTAGTAATCGACACAACCATTAACAGTAGTGTCGACACAACCGTTAACAGTAGTGTCGACACAACCGTTAACAGTAGTGTCGACACAACCGTTAACAGTAGTGTCGACACAACCGTTAACAGTAGTGTCGACACAACCGTTAACAGTAGTGTCGACACAACCGTTAACAGTAGTGTCGACACAACCGTTAACTGTAGTAGTCGACACAACCGTTAACAGTAGTAGCCGACACAATCGTTAACAGTAGTGTCGACACAACCGTTAACAGTAGCAGTCAACACAACTGTAAACAGTAGTGTCGACACAACCGTTAACAGTAGTAGTCAACACAACTGTAAACAGTAGTGTCGACACAACCGTTAACAGTAGTGTCGGCATAACCGTTAACAGTAGTGTCGACACAACCGTTAACAGTAGTGTCGACACAACCGTTAACAGTGGTGTCGACACAACCGTTAACAGTAGTGTTGACACATCCGTTAACAGTAGTGTTGACACATCCGTTAACAGTAGTGTCGACACAACCGTTAACAGTAGTGTCGACACAACCGTTAACAGTAGTGTTGACACAACCGTTAACAGTAGTGTTGACACAACCGTTAACAGTAGTAGTCGACACAACCCTTAACAGTAGTGTCGACACAACCCTTAACAGTAGTGTCGACACAACCGTTAACAGTAGTAGTCGACAACCGTTAACAGTAGTACTTGACACAACCATTAACAGTAGTGTCGGCACAACCGTTAACAGAAGTAATCGACACAACCATTAACAGTAGTGTCGACACAACCGTTAACAGTAGTAGTCGACACAACCGTTAACAGTAGTGTTGACACAACCGTTAACAGTAGTGTCGACACAACCGTTAACAGTAGTGTCGATACAACCGTTAACAGTAGTACTCGACACAAGCGTTAACAGTAGTAGTCGAAACAACCGTTACCAGTAGTGTTGACACAACCGTTAACAGTAGTAGTCGAAACAACCGTTACCAGTAGTGTTGACACAACCGTTAACAGTAGTGTCGACACAACCGTTAACAGTATTGTCGACACAACCGTTAACAGTAGTGTTGACACAACCGTTAACAGTAGTGTCGACACAACCGTCAAAAGTAGTAGACGACACAACCGTTAACAGTAGTGTCGATACAACCGTTAACAGTAGTACTCGACACAACCGTTAACAGTAGTAGTCGACACAACCGTTAACAGTAGTAGTCGACACAACCGTTACCAGCAGTAGTCGACGCAACTGTTAACAGTAGTGTCGATACAACCGTTAACAGTAGTACTCGACACAACCATTAACAGTAGTGTCGACACAACCATTAACAGTAGTGTCGACACAACCATTAACAGTAGTGTCGACACAACCGTTAACAGTAGTAATCGACACAACCATTAACAGTAGTGTCGACACAACCGTTAACAGTAGTAGTCGACACAACCGTTAACAGTAGTAATCGACACAACCATTAACAGTAGTGTCGACACAACAAGTAACAGTAGTAGTCGACACAACCGTTAACAGTAGTAGTCTACACAACCGTTAACAGTAGTAATCGACACAACCATTAACAGTAGTGTCGACACAACAAGTAACAGTAGTAGTCGACACAACCGTTAATAGTAGTAGTCGACACAACCCTTAACAGTAGTGTCGACAC
>JASKUP010000325.1:0-49804 GCA_030448955.1 Trichopoda pennipes
ACTACTGTTAACGGTTGTGTCGACACTACTGTTAAGGGTTGTGTCGACAACTACTTTTAACGGTTGTGTCCACACTACTGTTAACGGTTGTGTCGACTACTAATGTTAACGGCTGCATCGACACTACTGTTAACGGTTGTGTCGACTACTACTGTCAACGGCTGTGTCGACACTACTGTTAACGGTTGTGTCGACTACTACTATTAACGGTTGTGTCGACACTACTGTTAACGGTTGTGTCGACTACTACTGTTAACGGCTGTGTCGACACTACTGTTAACGGTTGTGTCGACTACTACTGTTAACGGTTGTGTCGACACTACTGTTAACGGTTGTGTCGACACTACTGTTAACGGTTGTGTCGACACTACTGTTAACGGTTGTGTCGACACTACTGTTAACGGTTGTGTCGACACTACTGTTAACGGTTGTGTCGACTACTACTGTTAACGGTTGTGTCGACACTACTGTTAACGGTTGTGTCGACTACTACTGTTAACGGTTGTGTCGACACTACTGTTAACGGTTGTGTCGACACTACTGTTAACGGTTGTGTCGACTACTACTGTTAACGGTTGTGTCGACACTACTGTTAACAGTTGTGTCGACATTACTGTTAATGGTTGTGTCGACTACTACTGTTAACGGCTGTGTCGACACTACTGTTAACGGTTGTGTCGACACTACTGTTAACGGTTGTCTCGACACTACTGTTAACGGTTGTGTCGACACTACTGTAAACGGTTGTGTCGACACTACTGTTAACGGTTGTGTCGACAATACTGTTAACGGTTGTGTCGACACTACTGTTAACGGTTGTGTCGACTACTACTGTTAACGGTTGTGTCGACTACTACTGTTAACGGTTGTGTCGATACTACTGTTAACGGTTGTGTCGACTACTACTGTTAACGGTTGTGTCGACAATACTGTTAACGGTTGTGTCGACACTACTGTTAACGGTTGTGTCGACTACTACTGTTAACGGTTGTGTCGACACTACTGTTAACGGTTGTGTCGACTACTACTGTTAACGGTTGTGTCGACACTACTGTTAACGGTTGTGTCGACACTACTGTTAACAGTTGTGTCGACATAACTGTTAATGGTTGTGTCGACTACTACTGTTAACGGCTGTGTCGACACTACTGTTAACGGTTGTGTCGACACTACTGTTAACGGTTGTCTCGACACTACTGTTAACGGTTGTGTCGACACTAGTGTTAACGGTTGTGTCGACACTACTGTTAATGGTTGTGTCGACTACTACTGTTAACGGCTGTGTCGACACTACTGTTAACGGTTGTGTCGACACTACTGTTAACGGTTGTCTCGACACTACTGTTAACGGTTGTGTCGACACTACTGTTAACGGTTGTGTCGACACTACTGTTAACGGTTGTGTCGACACTACTGTTAACAGTTGTGTCGACATTACTGTTAATGGTTGTGTCGACACTACTGTTAACGGTTGTGTCGACAATACTGTTAACGGTTGTGTCGACACTACTGTTAACGGTTGTGTCGACTACTACTGTTAACGGTTGTGTCGACACTACTGTTAACGGTTGTGTCGACTACTACTGTTAACGGTTGTGTCGACAATACTGTTAACGGTTGTGTCGACACTACTGTTAACGGTTGTGTCGACTACTACTGTTAACGGTTGTGTCGACACTATTGTTAACGGCTGTGTCAACTACTACTGTTAAGGGTTGTGTCGACTACTACTGTTAACGGCTGTGTCGACTACTACTGTTAAGGGTTGTGTCAACACTACTGTTAACGGGTGTGTCGACTACTACTTTTAACGGTTGTGTCCACACTACTGTTAACGGTTGTGTCGACACTACTCTTAACGGTTGTGTCGACACTACTGTTAACAGTTGTGTCGACATTACTGTTAACAGTTGTGTCGACACTACTGTTAACAGTTGTGTCGACACTACTGTAAACAGTTGTGTCGACACTACTGTTAACAGTTGTGTCGACATTACTGTTAATGGTTGTGTCGACACTACTGTTAACGGTTGTGTCGACACTACTGTTAACGGTTGTGTCGACTACTACTGTTAACGGTTGTGTCGACTACTACTGTTAACGGTTGTGTCGACACTACTGTTAACGGTTGTGTCGACTACTACTGTTAACGGCTGCATCGACACTACTGTTAACGGTTGTGTCGACTACTACTGTTAACGGCTGTGTCGACACTACTGTTAACGGTTGTGTCGACACTACTGTTAACGGTTGTGTCGACTACTACTTTTAACGGTTGTGTCCACACTACTGTTAACGGTTGTGTCGACTACTACTGTTAATGGCTGCATCGACACTACTGTTAACGGTTGTGTCGACTACTACTGTTAACGGCTGCGTCGACACTACTGTTAACGGTTGTGTCGACTACTACTGTTAACGGCTGCGTCGACACTACTGTTAACGGTTGAGTCGACTACTACTGTTAACGGCTGTGTCGACACTACTGTTAACGGTTGTGTCGACACTACTGTTAACGGTTGTGTCGACACTATTGTTAACGGTTGTGTCGACACTACTGTTAACGGTTGTGTCGACACTACTGTTAACGGTTGTGTCGACACTACTGTTAACGGTTGTGTCGACTACTACTGTTAACGGTTGTGTCAACACTACTGTTAACGGTTGTGTCGACTACTACTGTTAACGGTTGTGTCGACACTACTGTTAACGGTTGTGTCGACTACTACTGTTAACGGCTGCATCGACACTACTGTTAACGGTTGTGTCGACTACTACTGTTAACGGCTGTGTCGACACTACTGTTAACGGTTGTGTCGACTACTACTGTTAACGGTTGTGTCGACACTACTGTTAACGGTTGTGTCGACACTACTGTTAACGGTTGTGTCGACACTACTGTTAACGGTTGTGTCGACACTACTGTTAACGGTTGTGCCAACACTACTGTTAACGGCTGTGTCGACTACTACTGTTAACGGCTGTGTCGACACTATTGTTAACGGTTGTGTCGACTACTACTGTTAACGGTTGTGTCGACACTACTGTTAACGGTTGTGTCGACACTACTGTTAACGGTTGTGTCGACACTACTGTTAACGGTTGTGTCGACACTACTGTTAACGGTTGTGTCCACACTACTGTTAACGGTTGTGTCGATACTACTGTTAACGGTTGTGTCGACTACTACTGTTAATTGTTGTGTCGACTACTACTGTTAACGGTTGTGTCGACACTACTGTTAACGGTTGTGTCGACAATACTGTTAACGGTTGTGTCGACACTACTGTTAACGGTTGTGTCGACTACTACTTTTAACGGTTGTGTCCACACTACTGTTAACGGTTGTGTCGACACTACTGTTAACGGTTGTGTCGACTACTACTGTTAACGGTTGTGTCGACCCTACTGTTAACAGTTGTGTCGACACTACTGTTAACAGTTGTGTCGACACTACTGTTAACAGTTGTGTCGACTACTACTGTTAACGGTTGTGTCGATACTACTGTTAACGGTTGTGTCGACTACTACTGTTAACGGTTGTGTCGACACTACTGTTAAGGGTTGTGTCGACAACTACTTTTAACGGTTGTGTCCACACTACTGTTAACGGTTGTGTCGACTACTACTGTTAACGGCTGCATCGACACTACTGTTAACGGTTGTGTCGACTACTACTGTCAACGGCTGTGTCGACACTACTGTTAACGGTTGTGTCGACTACTACTGTTAACGGTTGTGTCGACACTACTGTTAACGGTTGTGTCGACACTACTGTTAACGGTTGTGTCGACTACTACTGTTAACGGTTGTGTCGACACTACTGTTAACGGTTGTGTCGACTACTACTGTTAACGGCTGTGTCGACACTACTGTTAACGGTTGTGTCGACTACTACTGTTAACGGTTGTGTCGACACTACTGTTAACGGTTGTGTCGACACTACTGTTAACGGTTGTGTCGACTACTACTGTTAACGGTTGTGTCGACACTACTGTTAACGGTTGTGTCGACACTACTGTTAACGGTTGTGTCGACACTACTGTTAACGGTTATGTCCACACTACTGTTAACGGTTGTGTCGATACTACTGTTAACGGTTGTGTCGACTACTACTGTTAATTGTTGTGTCGACTACTACTGTTAACGGTTGTGTCGACACTACTGTTAACGGTTGTGTCGACAATACTGTTAACGGTTGTGTCGACACTACTGTTAACGGTTGTGTCGACTACTACTTTTAACGGTTGTGTCCACACTACTGTTAACGGTTGTGTCGACACTACTGTTAACGGTTGTGTCGACTACTACTGTTAACGGTTGTGTCGACCCTACTGTTAACAGTTGTGTCGACACTACTGTTAACAGTTGTGTCGACATTACTGTTAATGGTTGTGTCGACACTACTTTTAACGGTTGTGTCGACTACTACTGTTAACGGCTGTGTCGACACTACTGTTAACGGTTGTGTCGACTACTACTGTTAACGGTTGTGTCGACACTACTGTTAACAGTTGTGTCGACTACTACTGTTAACGGTTGTGTCGATACTACTGTTAACGGTTGTGTCGACTGCTACTGTTAATTGTTGTGTCGCCACTACTGTTAACGGTTGTGTCGACTACTACTGTTAACGGTTGTGTCGACACTACTGTTAAGGGTTGTGTCGACAACTACTTTTAACGGTTGTGTCCACACTACTGTTAACGGTTGTGTCGACTACTAATGTTAACGGCTGCATCGACACTACTGTTAACGGTTGTGTCGACTACTACTGTCAACGGCTGTGTCGACACTACTGTTAACGGTTGTGTCGACTACTACTGTTAACGGTTGTGTCGACACTACTGTTAACGGTTGTGTCGACTACTACTGTTAACGGCTGTGTCGACACTACTGTTAACGGTTGTGTCGACTACTACTGTTAACGGTTGTGTCGACACTACTGTTAACGGTTGTGTCGACACTACTGTTAACGGTTGTGTCGACACTACTGTTAACGGTTGTGTCGACACTACTGTTAACGGTTGTGTCGACACTACTGTTAACGGTTGTGTCGACTACTACTGTTAACGGTTGTGTCGACACTACTGTTAACGGTTGTGTCGACTACTACTGTTAACGGTTGTGTCGACACTACTGTTAACGGTTGTGTCGACACTACTGTTAACGGTTGTGTCGACTACTACTGTTAACGGTTGTGCCGACACTACTGTTAACAGTTGTGTCGACATTACTGTTAATGGTTGTGTCGACTACTACTGTTAACGGCTGTGTCGACACTACTGTTAACGGTTGTGTCGACACTACTGTTAACGGTTGTCTCGACACTACTGTTAACGGTTATGTCGACACTACTGTAAACGGTTGTGTCGACACTACTGTTAACGGTTGTGTCGACAATACTGTTAACGGTTGTGTCGACACTACTGTTAACGGTTGTGTCGACTACTACTGTTAACGGTTGTGTCGACTACTACTGTTAACGGTTGTGTCGACACTACTGTTAACGGTTGTGTCGACTACTACTGTTAACGGTTGTGTCCACAATACTGTTAACGGTTGTGTCGACACTACTGTTAACGGTTGTGTCGACTACTACTGTTAACGGTTGTGTCGACACTACTGTTAACGGTTGTGTCGACTACTACTGTTAACGGTTGTGTCGACACTACTGTTAACGGTTGTGTCGACACTACTGTTAACAGTTGTGTCGACATTACTGTTAATGGTTGTGTCGACTACTACTGTTAACGGCTGTGTCGACACTACTGTTAACGGTTGTGTCGACACTACTGTTAACGGTTGTCTCGACACTACTGTTAACGGTTGTGTCGACACTAGTGTTAACGGTTGTGTCGACACTACTGTTAATGGTTGTGTCGACTACTACTGTTAACGGCTGTGTCGACACTACTGTTAACGGTTGTGTCGACACTACTGTTAACGGTTGTCTCGACACTACTGTTAACGGTTGTGTCGACACTACTGTTAACGGTTGTGTCGACACTACTGTTAACGGTTGTGTCGACACTACTGTTAACAGTTGTGTCGACATTACTGTTAATGGTTGTGTCGACGCTACTGTTAACGGTTGTGTCGACAATACTGTTAACGGTTGTGTCGACACTACTGTTAACGGTTGTGTCGACTACTACTGTTAACGGTTGTGTCGACAATACTGTTAACGGTTGTGTCGACACTACTGTTAACGGTTGTGTCGACTACTACTGTTAACGGTTGTGTCGACACTACTGTTAACGGCTGTGTCGACTACTACTCTTAAGGGTTGTGTCGACTACTACTGTTAACGGCTGTGTCGACTACTACTGTTAAGGGTTGTGTCAACACTACTGTTAACGGGTGTGTCGACTACTACTTTTAACGGTTGTGTCCACACTACTGTTAACAGTTGTGTCGACTACTACTGTTAACGGTTGTGTCGATACTACTGTTAACGGTTGTGTCGACTACTACTGTTAATTGTTGTGTCGCCACTACTGTTAACGGTTGTGTCGACTACTACTGTTAACGGTTGTGTCGACACTACTGTTAAGGGTTGTGTCGACAACTACTTTTAACGGTTGTGTCCACACTACTGTTAACGGTTGTGTCGACTACTACTGTTAACGGCTGCATCGACACTACTGTTAACGGTTGTGTCGACTACTACTGTCAACGGCTGTGTCGACACTACTGTTAACGGTTGTGTCGACACTACTGTTAACGGTTGTGTCGACTACTACTGTTAACGGTTGTGTCGACACTACTGTTAACGGTTGTGTCGACTACTACTGTTAACGGTTGTGTCGACACTACTGTTAACGGTTGTGTCGACTACTACTGTTAACGGCTGCATCGACACTACTGTTAACGGTTGTGTCGACTACTACTGTTAACGGCTGTGTCGACACTACTGTTAACGGTTGTGTCGACACTACTGTTAACGGTTGTCTCGACACTACTGTTAACGGTTGTGTCGACACTACTGTTAACGGTTGTGTCGACACTACTGTTAATGGTTGTGTCGACTACTACTGTTAACAGTTGTGTCGACATTACTGTTAATGGTTGTGTCGACACTACTGTTAACGGTTGTGTCGACACTACTGTTAACGGTTGTGTCGACTACTACTGTTAACGGTTGTGTCGACTACTACTGTTAACGGTTGTGTCGACACTACTGTTAACGGTTGTGTCGACTACTACTGTTAACGGCTGCATCGACACTACTGTTAACGGTTGTGTCGACTACTTTTGTTAACGGCTGTGTCGACACTACTGTTAACAGTTGTGTCGACTACTACTGTTAACGGTTGTGTCGATACTACTGTTAACGGTTGTGTCGACTACTACTGTTAATTGTTGTGTCGCCACTACTGTTAACGGTTGTGTCGACTACTACTGTTAACAGTTGTGTCGACACTACTGTTAAGGGTTGTGTCGACAACTACTTTTAACGGTTGTGTCCACACTACTGTTAACGGTTGTGTCGACTACTAATGTTAACGGCTGCATCGACACTACTGTTAACGGTTGTGTCGACTACTACTGTCAACGGCTGTGTCGACACTACTGTTAACGGTTGTGTCGACTACTACTGTTAACGGTTGTGTCGACACTACTGTTAACGGTTGTGTCGACTACTACTGTTAACGGCTGTGTCGACACTACTGTTAACGGTTGTGTCGACTACTACTGTTAACGGTTGTGTCGACACTACTGTTAACGGTTGTGACGACACTACTGTTAACGGTTGTGTCGACACTACTGTTAACGGTTGTGTCGACACTACTGTTAACGGTTGTGTCGACACTACTGTTAACGGTTGTGTCGACAATACTGTTAACGGTTGTGTCGACACTACTGTTAACGGTTGTGTCGACTACTACTGTTAACGGTTGTGTCGACTACTACTGTTAACGGTTGTGTCGACACTACTGTTAACGGTTGTGTCGACTACTACTGTTAACGGTTGTGTCGACAATACTGTTAACGGTTGTGTCGACACTACTGTTAACGGTTGTGTCGACACTACTGTTAACGGTTGTGTCGACACTACTGTTAACGGTTGTGTCGACACTACTGTTAACGGTTGTGTCGACACTACTGTTAACGGTTGTGTCGACACTACTGTTAACGGTTGTCTCGACACTACTGTTAACGGTTGTGTCGACTACTACTGTTAACGGTTGTGTCGACACTACTGTTAACGGTTGTGTCGACATTACTGTTAATGGTTGTGTCGACTACTACTGTTAACGGCTGTGTCGACACTACTGTTAACGGTTGTGTCGACACTACTGTTAACGGTTGTCTCGACACTACTGTTAACGGTTGTGTCGACACTACTGTAAACGGTTGTGTCGACACTACTGTTAACGGTTGTGTCGACAATACTGTTAACGGTTGTGTCGACACTACTGTTAACGGTTGTGTCGACTACTACTGTTAACGGTTGTGTCGACTACTACTGTTAACGGTTGTGTCGACACTACTGTTAACGGTTGTGTCGACTACTACTGTTAACGGTTGTGTCGACAATACTGTTAACGGTTGTGTCGACACTACTGTTAACGGTTGTGTCGACTACTACTGTTAACGGTTGTGTCGACACTACTGTTAACGGTTGTGTCGACTACTACTGTTAACGGTTGTGTCGACACTACTGTTAACGGTTGTGTCGACACTACTGTTAACGGTTGTGTCGACACTACTGTTAACAGTTGTGTCGACATTACTGTTAATGGTTGTGTCGACTACTACTGTTAACGGCTGTGTCGACACTACTGTTAACGGTTGTGTCGACACTACTGTTAACGGTTGTCTCGACACTACTGTTAACGGTTGTGTCGACACTAGTGTTAACGGTTGTGTCGACACTACTGTTAATGGTTGTGTCGACTACTACTGTTAACGGCTGTGTCGACACTACTGTTAACGGTTGTGTCGACACTACTGTTAACGGTTGTCTCGATACTACTGTTAACGGTTGTGTCGACACTACTGTTAACGGTTGTGTCGACACTACTGTTAACGGTTGTGTCGACACTACTCTTAACAGTTGTGTCGACATTACTGTTAATGGTTGTGTCGACACTACTGTTAACGGTTGTGTCGACAATACTGTTAACGGTTGTGTCGACACTACTGTTAACGGTTGTGTCGACTACTACTGTTAACGGTTGTGTCGGCACTACTGTTAACGGTTGTGTCGACTACTACTGTTAACGGTTGTGTCGACAATACTGTTAACGGTTGTGTCGACACTACTGTTAACGGTTGTGTCGACTACTACTGTTAACGGTTGTGTCGACACTACTGTTAACGGCTGTGTCGACTACTACTGTTAAGGGTTGTGTCGACTACTACTGTTAACGGCTGTGTCGACTACTACTGTTAAGGGTTGTGTCAACACTACTGTTAACGGGTGTGTCGACTACTACTTTTAACGGTTGTGTCCACACTACTGTTAACGGTTGTGTCGACACTACTCTTAACGGTTGTGCCGACACTACTGTTAACAGTTGTGTCGACATTACTGTTAACAGTTGTGTCGACACTACTGTTAACAGTTGTGTCGACACTACTGTTAACAGTTGTGTCGACACTACTGTTAACGGTTGTGTCGACTACTACTGTTAACGGTTGTGTCGACACTACTGTTAACAGTTGTGTCGACACTACTGTTAACGGTTGTGTCGACTACTACTGTTAACGGTTGTGTCGACACTACTGTTAACGGCTGTGTCGACTACTACTGTTAAGGGTTGTGTCGACTACTACTGTTAACGGCTGTGTCGACTACTACTGTTAATTTTTGTGTCGACTACTACTGTTAACGGTTGTGTCGACAATACTGTTAACGGTTGTGTCGACACTACTGTTAACGGTTGTGTCGACTACTACTGTTAACGGTTGTGTCGACACTACTGTTAACGGCTGTGTCGACTACTACTGTTAACGGTTGTGTCGATACTACTGTTAACGGTTGTGTCGACTACTACTGTTAATTGTTGTGTCGACTACTACTGTTAACGGTTGTGTCGACACTACTGTTAACGGTTGTGTCGACAATACTGTTAACGGTTGTGTCGACACTACTGTTAACGGTTGTGTCGACTACTACTTTTAACGGTTGTGTCCACACTACTGTTAACGGTTGTGTCGACACTACTGTTAACGGTTGTGTCGACTACTACTGTTAACGGTTGTGTCGACCCTACTGTTAACAGTTGTGTCGACACTACTGTTAACAGTTGTGTCGACATTACTGTTAATGGTTGTGTCGACACTACTTTTAACGGTTGTGTCGACTACTACTGTTAACGGCTGTGTCGACACTACTGTTAACGGTTGTGTCGACTACTACTGTTAACGGTTGTGTCGACACTACTGTTAACAGTTGTGTCGACTACTACTGTTAACGGTTGTGTCGATACTACTGTTAACGGTTGTGTCGACTACTACTGTTAATTGTTGTGTCGCCACTACTGTTAACGGTTGTGTCGACTACTACTGTTAACGGTTGTGTCGACAATACTGTTAACGGTTGTGTCGACACTACTGTTAACGGTTGTGTCGACTACTACTGTTAACGGTTGTGTCGACACTACTGTTAACGGCTGTGTCGACTACTACTGTTAACGGTTGTGTCGATACTACTGTTAACGGTTGTGTCGACTACTACTGTTAATTGTTGTGTCGACTACTACTGTTAACGGTTGTGTCGACACTACTGTTAACGGTTGTGTCGACAATACTGTTAACGGTTGTGTCGACACTACTGTTAACGGTTGTGTCGACTACTACTTTTAACGGTTGTGTCCACACTACTGTTAACGGTTGTGTCGACACTACTGTTAACGGTTGTGTCGACTACTACTGTTAACGGTTGTGTCGACCCTACTGTTAACAGTTGTGTCGACACTACTGTTAACAGTTGTGTCGACATTACTGTTAATGGTTGTGTCGACACTACTTTTAACGGTTGTGTCGACTACTACTGTTAACGGCTGTGTCGACACTACTGTTAACGGTTGTGTCGACTACTACTGTTAACGGTTGTGTCGACACTACTGTTAACAGTTGTGTCGACTACTACTGTTAACGGTTGTGTCGATACTACTGTTAACGGTTGTGTCGACTACTACTGTTAATTGTTGTGTCGCCACTACTGTTAACGGTTGTGTCGACTACTACTGTTAACAGTTGTGTCGACACTACTGTTAAGGGTTGTGTCGACAACTACTTTTAACGGTTGTGTCCACACTACTGTTAACGGTTGTGTCGACTACTAATGTTAACGGCTGCATCGACACTACTGTTAACGGTTGTGTCGACTACTACTGTCAACGGCTGTGTCGACACTACTGTTAACGGTTGTGTCGACTACTACTGTTAACGGTTGTGTCGACACTACTGTTAACGGTTGTGTCGACTACTACTGTTAACGGCTGTGTCGACACTACTGTTAACGGTTGTGTCGACTACTACTGTTAACGGTTGTGTCGACACTACTGTTAACGGTTGTGTCGACACTACTGTTAACGGTTGTGTCGACACTACTGTTAACGGTTGTGTCGACACTACTGTTAACGGTTGTGTCGACACTACTGTTAACGGTTGTGTCGACTACTACTGTTAACGGTTGTGTCGACACTACTGTTAACGGTTGTGTCGACACTACTGTTAACGGTTGTGTCGACTACTACTGTTAACGGTTGTGTCGACACTACTGTTAACAGTTGTGTCGACATTACTGTTAATGGTTGTGTCGACTACTACTGTTAACGGCTGTGTCGACACTACTGTTAACGGTTGTGTCGACACTACTGTTAACGGTTGTCTCGACACTACTGTTAACGGTTGTGTCGACACTACTGTAAACGGTTGTGTCGACACTACTGTTAACGGTTGTGTCGACAATACTGTTAACGGTTGTGTCGACACTACTGTTAACGGTTGTGTCGACTACTACTGTTAACGGTTGTGTCGACTACTACTGTTAACGGTTGTGTCGACACTACTGTTAACGGTTGTGTCGACTACTACTGTTAACGGTTGTGTCGACAATACTGTTAACGGTTGTGTCGACACTACTGTTAACGGTTGTGTCGACTACTACTGTTAACGGTTGTGTCGACACTACTGTTAACGGTTGTGTCGACTACTACTGTTAACGGTTGTGTCGACACTACTGTTAACGGTTGTGTCGACACTACTGTTAACGGTTGTGTCGACACTACTGTTAACAGTTGTGTCGACATTACTGTTAATGGTTGTGTCGACTACTACTGTTAACGGCTGTGTCGACACTACTGTTAACGGTTGTGTCGACACTACTGTTAACGGTTGTCTCGACACTACTGTTAACGGTTGTGTCGACACTAGTGTTAACGGTTGTGTCGACACTACTGTTAATGGTTGTGTCGACTACTACTGTTAACGGCTGTGTCGACACTACTGTTAACGGTTGTGTCGACACTACTGTTAACGGTTGTCTCGATACTACTGTTAACGGTTGTGTCGACACTACTGTTAACGGTTGTGTCGACACTACTGTTAACGGTTGTGTCGACACTACTGTTAACAGTTGTGTCGACATTACTGTTAATGGTTGTGTCGACACTACTGTTAACGGTTGTGTCGACAATACTGTTAACGGTTGTGTCGACACTACTGTTAACGGTTGTGTCGACTACTACTGTTAACGGTTGTGTCGGCACTACTGTTAACGGTTGTGTCGACTACTACTGTTAACGGTTGTGTCGACAATACTGTTAACGGTTGTGTCGACACTACTGTTAACGGTTGTGTCGACTACTACTGTTAACGGTTGTGTCGACACTACTGTTAACGGCTGTGTCGACTACTACTGTTAAGGGTTGTGTCGACTACTACTGTTAACGGCTGTGTCGACTACTACTGTTAAGGGTTGTGTCAACACTACTGTTAACGGGTGTGTCGACTACTACTTTTAACGGTTGTGTCCACACTACTGTTAACGGTTGTGTCGACACTACTCTTAACGGTTGTGCCGACACTACTGTTAACAGTTGTGTCGACATTACTGTTAACAGTTGTGTCGACACTACTGTTAACAGTTGTGTCGACACTACTGTTAACAGTTGTGTCGACACTACTGTTAACGGTTGTGTCGACTACTACTGTTAACGGTTGTGTCGACACTACTGTTAACAGTTGTGTCGACACTACTGTTAACGGTTGTGTCGACTACTACTGTTAACGGTTGTGTCGACACTACTGTTAACGGCTGTGTCGACTACTACTGTTAAGGGTTGTGTCGACTACTACTGTTAACGGCTGTGTCGACTACTACTGTTAATTTTTGTGTCGACTACTACTGTTAACGGTTGTGTCGACTACTACTGTTAACGGTTGTGTCGATACTACTGTTAACGGTTGTGTCGACTACTACTGTTAATTGTTGTGTCGACTACTACTGTTAACGGTTGTGTCGACACTACTGTTAACGGTTGTGTCGACAATACTGTTAACGGTTGTGTCGACACTACTGTTAACGGTTGTGTCGACTACTACTTTTAACGGTTGTGTCCACACTACTGTTAACGGTTGTGTCGACACTACTGTTAACGGTTGTGTCGACTACTACTGTTAACGGTTGTGTCGACCCTACTGTTAACAGTTGTGTCGACACTACTGTTAACAGTTGTGTCGACATTACTGTTAATGGCTGTGTCGACACTACTTTTAACGGTTGTGTCGACTACTACTGTTAACGGCTGTGTCGACACTACTGTTAACGGTTGTGTCGACTACTACTGTTAACGGTTGTGTCGACACTACTGTTAACAGTTGTGTCGACTACTACTGTTAACGGTTGTGTCGATACTACTGTTAACGGTTGTGTCGACTACTACTGTTAATTGTTGTGTCGCCACTACTGTTAACGGTTGTGTCGACTACTACTGTTAACGGTTGTGTCGACACTACTGTTAAGGGTTGTGTCGACAACTACTTTTAACGGTTGTGTCCACACTACTGTTAACGGTTGTGTCGACTACTAATGTTAACGGCTGCATCGACACTACTGTTAACGGTTGTGTCGACTACTACTGTCAACGGCTGTGTCGACACTACTGTTAACGGTTGTGTCGACTACTACTGTTAACGGTTGTGTCGACACTACTGTTAACGGTTGTGTCGACTACTACTGTTAACGGTTGTGTCGACACTACTGTTAACGGTTGTGTCGACACTACTGTTAACGGTTGTGTCGACACTACTGTTAACGGTTGTGTCGACACTACTGTTAACGGTTGTGTCGACACTACTGTTAACGGTTGTGTCGACTACTACTGTTAACGGTTGTGTCGACACTACTGTTAACGGTTGTGTCGACTACTACTGTTAACGGTTGTGTCGACACTACTGTTAACGGTTGTGTCGACACTACTGTTAACGGTTGTGTCGACTACTACTGTTAACGGTTGTGTCGACACTACTGTTAACAGTTGTGTCGACATTACTGTTAATGGTTGTGTCGACTACTACTGTTAACGGCTGTGTCGACACTACTGTTAACGGTTGTGTCGACACTACTGTTAACGGTTGTCTCGACACTACTGTTAACGGTTGTGTCGACACTACTGTAAACGGTTGTGTCGACACTACTGTTAACGGTTGTGTCGACAATACTGTTAACGGTTGTGTCGACACTACTGTTAACGGTTGTGTCGACTACTACTGTTAACGGTTGTGTCGACTACTACTGTTAACGGTTGTGTCGACACTACTGTTAACGGTTGTGTCGACTACTACTGTTAACGGTTGTGTCGACAATACTGTTAACGGTTGTGTCGACACTACTGTTAACGGTTGTGTCGACTACTACTGTTAACGGTTGTGTCGACACTACTGTTAACGGTTGTGTCGACTACTACTGTTAACGGTTGTGTCGACACTACTGTTAACGGTTGTGTCGACACTACTGTTAACAGTTGTGTCGACATTACTGTTAATGGTTGTGTCGACTACTACTGTTAACGGCTGTGTCGACACTACTGTTAACGGTTGTGTCGACACTACTGTTAACGGTTGTCTCGACACTACTGTTAACGGTTGTGTCGACACTAGTGTTAACGGTTGTGTCGACACTACTGTTAATGGTTGTGTCGACTACTACTGTTAACGGCTGTGTCGACACTACTGTTAACGGTTGTGTCGACACTACTGTTAACGGTTGTGTCGACACTACTGTTAACGGTTGTGTCGACACTACTGTTAACGGTTGTGTCGACACTACTGTTAACAGTTGTGTCGACATTACTGTTAATGGTTGTGTCGACACTACTGTTAACGGTTGTGTCGACAATACTGTTAACGGTTGTGTCGACACTACTGTTAACGGTTGTGTCGACTACTACTGTTAACGGTTGTGTCGACACTACTGTTAACGGCTGTGTCGACTACTACTTTTAACGGTTGTGTCCACACTACTGTTAACGGTTGTGTCGACACTACTCTTAACGGTTGTGTCGACACTACTGTTAACGGTTGTGTCGACTACTACTGTTAACGGTTGTGTCGACACTACTGTTAACGGTTGTGTCGACTACTACTGTTAACGGTTGTGTCGACAATACTGTTAACGGTTGTGTCGACACTACTGTTAACGGTTGTGTCGACTACTACTGTTAACGGTTGTGTCGACACTACTGTTAACGGCTGTGTCGACTACTACTGTTAAGGGTTGTGTCGACTACTACTGTTAACGGCTGTGTCGACTACTACTGTTAATTGTTGTGTCGACTACTACTGTTAACGGTTGTGTCGACAATACTGTTAACGGTTGTGTCGACACTACTGTTAACGGTTGTGTCGACTACTACTGTTAACGGTTGTGTCGACACTACTGTTAACGGCTGTGTCGACTACTACTGTTAACGGTTGTGTCGATACTACTGTTAACGGTTGTGTCGACTACTACTGTTAATTGTTGTGTCGACTACTACTGTTAACGGTTGTGTCGACACTACTGTTAACGGTTGTGTCGACAATACTGTTAACGGTTGTGTCGACACTACTGTTAACGGTTGTGTCGACTACTACTTTTAACGGTTGTGTCCACACTACTGTTAACGGTTGTGTCGACACTACTGTTAACGGTTGTGTCGACTACTACTGTTAACGGTTGTGTCGACCCTACTGTTAACAGTTGTGTCGACACTACTGTTAACAGTTGTGTCGACATTACTGTTAATGGTTGTGTCGACACTACTTTTAACGGTTGTGTCGACTACTACTGTTAACGGCTGCATCGACACTACTGTTAACGGTTGTGTCGACTACTACTGTTAACGGCTGCATCGACACTACTGTTAACGGTTGTGTCGACTACTACTGTTAACGGCTGCATCGACACTACTGTTAACGGTTGTGTCGACTACTACTGTTAACGGCTGTGTCGACACTACTGTTAACGGTTGTGTCGACTACTACTGTTAACGGTTGTGTCGACACTACTGTTAACAGTTGTGTCGACTACTACTGTTAACGGTTGTGTCGACAATACTGTTAACGGTTGTGTCGACACTACTGTTAACGGTTGTGTCGACTACTACTGTTAACGGTTGTGTCGACACTACTGTTAACGGTTGTGTCGACACTACTGTTAACGGTTGTGTCGACTACTACTTTTAACGGTTGTGTCCACACTACTGTTAACGGTTGTTTCGACTACTACTGTTAACGGCTGCGTCGACACTACTGTTAACGGTTGTGTCGACTACTACTGTTAACGGCTGTGTCGACACTACTGTTAACGGTTGTGTCGACACTACTGTTAACGGTTGTGTCGACACTATTGTTAACGGTTGTGTCGACACTACTGTTAACGGCTGTGTCGACACTACTGTTAACGGTTGTGTCGACTACTACTGTTAACGGTTGTGTCGACACTACTGTTAACGGTTGTGTCGACTACTACTGTTAACGGTTGTGTCGACACTACTGTTAACGGTTGTGTCGGCTACTACTGTTAACGGCTGCATCGACACTACTGTTAACGGTTGTGTCGACTACTACTGTTAACGGCTGTGTCGACTACTACTGTTAACGGTTGTGTCGACACTACTGTTAACGGTTGTGTCGACACTACTGTTAACGGTTGTGTCGACACTACTGTTAACGGTTGTGTCGACTACTACTGTTAACGGTTGTGTCGACACTACTGTTAACGGTTGTGTCGACTACTACTGTTAACGGTTGTGTCGACACTACTGTTAACGGTTGTGTCGACTACTACTGTTAACGGCTGCATCGACACTACTGTTAACGGTTGTGTCGACTACTACTGTTAACGGTTGTGTCGACTACTACTGTTAACGGTTGTGTCGACACTACTGTTAACGGTTGTGTCGACACTACTGTTAACGGTTGTGTCGACACTACTGTTAACGGTTGTGTCGACACTACTGTTAACGGTTGTGCCAACACTACTGTTAACGGCTGTGTCGACTACTACTGTTAACGGCTGTGTCGACACTACTGTTAACGGTTGTGTCGACTACTACTGTTAACGGTTGTGTCGACACTACTGTTAACGGTTGTGTCGACACTACTGTTAACGGTTGTGTCGACACTACTGTTAACAGTTGTGTCCACACTACTGTTAAGGGTTGTGTCGACTACTACTGTTAACGGTTGTGTCGACACTACTGTTAACAGTTGTGTCGACTACTACTGTTAACGGTTGTGTCGATACTACTGTTAACGGTTGTGTCGACTTCTACTGTTAATTGTTGTGTCGCCACTACTGTTAACGGTTGTGTCGACTACTACTGTTAACGGTTGTGTCGACACTACTGTTAAGGGTTGTGTCGACAACTACTTTTAACGGTTGTGTCCACACTACTGTTAACGGTTGTGTCGACTACTACTGTTAACGGCTGCATCGACACTACTGTTAACGGTTGTGTCGACTACTACTGTCAACGGCTGTGTCGACACTACTGTTAACGGTTGTGTCGACACTACTGTTAACGGTTGTCTCGACACTACTGTTAACGGTTGTGTCGACACTACTGTAAACGGTTGTGTCGACACTACTGTTAACGGTTGTGTCGACACTACTGTTAACAGTTGTGTCGACATTACTGTTAATGGTTGTGTCGACACTACTGTTAACGGTTGTGTCGACAATACTGTTACCGGTTTGTCGACACTACTGTTAACGGTTGTGTCGACTACTACTGTTAACGGTTGTGTCGACACTACTGTTAACGGTTGTGTCGACTACTACTGTTAACGGTTGTGTCGACAATACTGTTAACGGTTGTGTCGACACTACTGTTAACGGTTGTGTCGACTACTACTGTTAACGGTTGTGTCGACACTACTGTTAACGGTTGTGTCGACACTACTGTTAACAGTTGTGTCGACATTACTGTTAATGGTTGTGTCGACTACTACTGTTAACGGCTGTGTCGACACTACTGTTAACGGTTGTGTGGACACTACTGTTAACGGTTGTCTCGACACTACTGTTAACGGTTGTGTCGACACTACTGTTAACGGTTGTGTCGACACTACTGTTAATGGTTGTGTCGACTACTACTGTTAACGGCTGTGTTGACACTACTGTTAACGGTTGTGTCGACACTACTGTTAACGGTTGTCTCGACACTACTGTTAACGGTTGTGTCGACACTACTGTTAACGGTTGTGTCGACACTACTGTTAACGGTTGTGTCGACACTACTGTTAACAGTTGTGTCGACATTACTGTTAATGGTTGTGTCGACACTACTGTTAACGGTTGTGTCGACAATACTGTTAACGGTTGTGTCGACACTACTGTTAACGGTTGTGTCGACTACTACTGTTAACGGTTGTGTCGACACTACTGTTAACAGTTGTGTCGACATTACTGTTAATGGTTGTGTCGACACTACTCTTAACGGTTGTGTCGACAACACTGTTAACGGTTGTGTCGACACTACTGTTAACGGTTGTGTCGACTACTACTGTTAACGGTTGTGTCGACACTACTGTTAACAGTTGTGTCGACATTACTGTTAATGGTTGTGTCGACACTACTGTTAACGGTTGTGTCGACAACACTGTTAACGGTTGTGTCGACACTACTGTTAACGGTTGTGTCGACTACTACTGTTAACGGTTGTGTCGACACTACTGTTAACGGTTGTGTCGACACTACTGTTAACGGTTGTGTCGACACTACTGTTAATGGTTGTGTCGACTACTACTGTTAACGGCTGTGTCGACACTACTGTTAACGGTTGTGTCGACTACTACTGTTAATTGTTGTGTCGCCACTACTGTTAACGGTTGTGTCGACTACTACTGTTAACGGTTGTGTCGACACTACTGTTAACGGTTGTGTCGACACTACTGTTAACGGTTGTGTCGACTACTACTGTTAACGGTTGTGTCGACACTACTGTTAACGGTTGTGTCGACACTACTGTTAACGGTTGTGTCGACTACTACTGTTAACGGTTGTGTCGACACTACTGTTAACAGTTGTGTCGACATTACTGTTAATGGTTGTGTCGACACTACTGTTAACGGTTGTGTCGACAACACTGTTAACGGTTGTGTCGACACTACTGTTAACGGTTGTGTCGACTACTACTGTTAACGGTTGTGTCGACACTACTGTTAACGGTTGTGTCGACACTACTGTTAATGGTTGTGTCGACTACTACTGTTAACGGCTGTGTCGACCCTACTGTTAACGGTTGTGTCGACACTACTGTTAACGGTTGTCTCGACACTACTGTTAACGGTTGTGTCGACACTACTGTTAACGGTTGTGTCGACACTACTGTTAACAGTTGTGTCAACATTACTGTTAATGGTTGTGTCGACACTACTGTTAACGGTTGTGTCGACAATACTGTTAACGGTTGTGTCGACACTACTGTTAACGGTTGTGTCGACTACTACTGTTAACGGTTGTGTCGACACTACTGTTAACGGTTGTGTCGACTACTACTGTTAACGGTTGTGTCGACAATACTGTTAACGGTTGTGTCGACACTACTGTTAACGGTTGTGTCGACTACTACTGTTAACGGTTGTGTCGACACTACTGTTAACGGCTGTGTCGACTACTACTGTTAAGGGTTGTGTCGACTACTACTGTTAACGGCTGTGTCGACTACTACTGTTAAGGGTTGTGTCAACACTACTGTTAACGGGTGTGTCGACTACTACTTTTAACGGTTGTATCCACACTACTGTTAACGGTTGTGTCGACACTACTCTTAACGGTTGTGTCGACACTACTGTTAACGGTTGTGTCGACACTACTGTTAACAGTTGTGTCGACACTACTGTTAACAGTTGTGTCGACACTACTGTTAACAGTTGTGTCGACATTACTGTTAATGGTTGTGTCGACACTACTCTTAACGGTTGTGTCGACACTACTGTTAACGGTTGTGTCGACTACTACTGTTAACGGTTGTGTCGACTACTACTGTTAACGGCTGCATCGACACTACTGTTAACGGTTGTGTCGACTACTACTGTTAACGGCTGTGTCGACACTACTGTTAACGGTTGTGTCGACTACTACTGTTAACGGTTGTGTCGACACTACTGTTAACAGTTGTGTCGACTACTACTGTTAACGGTTGTGTCGATACTACTGTTAACGGGTGTGTCGACTACTACTGTTAATTGTTGTGTCGCCACTACTGTTAACGGTTGTGTCGACTACTACTGTTAACGGTTGTGTCGACACTACTGTTAAGGGTTGTGTCGACAACTACTTTTAACGGTTGTGTCCACACTACTGTTAACGGTTGTGTCGACTACTACTGTTAACGGCTGCATCGACACTACTGTTAACGGTTGTGTCGACTACTACTGTTAACGGCTGCATCGACACTACTGTTAACGGTTGTGTCGACTACTACTGTTAACGGCTGTGTCAACACTACTGTTAACGGTTGTGTCGACTACTACTGTTAACGGTTGTGTCGACACTACTGTTAACAGTTGTGTCGACTACTACTGTTAACGGTTGTGTCGATACTACTGTTAACGGTTGTGTCGACTACTACTGTTAATTGTTGTGTCGCCACTACTGTTAACGGTTGTGTCGACTACTACTGTTAACGGTTGTGTCGACACTACTGTTAAGGGTTGTGTCGACAACTACTTTTAACGGTTGTGTCCACACTACTGTTAACGGTTGTGTCGACTACTACTGTTAACGGCTGCATCGACACTACTGTTAACGGTTGTGTCGACACTACTGTTAACGGTTGTGTCGACTACTACTGTTAACGGTTGTGTCGACACTACTGTTAACGGTTGTGTCGACTACTACTGTTAACGGTTGTGTCGACACTACTGTTAACGGTTGTGTCGACACTACTGTTAACAGTTGTGTCGACATTACTGTTAATGGTTGTGTCGACTACTACTGTTAACGGCTGTGTCGACACTACTGTTAACGGTTGTGTCGACACTACTGTTAACGGTTGTCTCGACACTACTGTTAACGGTTGTGTCGACACTAGTGTTAACGGTTGTGTCGACACTACTGTTAATGGTTGTGTCGACTACTACTGTTAACGGCTGTGTCGACACTACTGTTAACGGTTGTGTCGACACTACTGTTAACGGTTGTCTCGACACTACTGTTAACGGTTGTGTCGACACTACTGTTAACGGTTGTGTCGACACTACTGTTAACGGTTGTGTCGACACTACTGTTAACAGTTGTGTCGACATTACTGTTAATGGTTGTGTCGACACTACTGTTAACGGTTGTGTCGACAATACTGTTAACGGTTGTGTCGACACTACTGTTAACGGTTGTGTCGACTACTACTGTTAATGGTTGTGTCGACACTACTGTTAACGGTTGTGTCGACTACTACTGTTAACGGTTGTGTCGACTACTACTGTTAATTGTTGTGTCGCCACTACTGTTAACGGTTGTGTCGACTACTACTGTTAACGGTTGTGTCGACAATACTGTTAACGGTTGTGTCGACACTACTGTTAACGGTTGTGTCGACTACTACTGTTAAGGGTTGTGTCAACACTACTGTTAACGGGTGTGTCGACTACTACTTTTAACGGTTGTATCCACACTACTGTTAACGGTTGTGTCGACACTACTCTTAACGGTTGTGTCGACACTACTGTTAACGGTTGTGTCGACACTACTGTTAACGGTTGTGTCGACACTACTGTTAACAGTTGTGTCGACTACTACTGTTAACGGTTGTGTCGATACTACTGTTAACGGTTGTGTCGACTTCTACTGTTAATTGTTGTGTCGCCACTACTGTTAACGGTTGTGTCGACTACTACTGTTAACGGTTGTGTCGACACTACTGTTAAGGGGTCGACATTACTGTTAATGGTTGTGTCGACTACTACTGTTAACGGTTGTGTCGACACTACTGTTAACAGTTGTGTCGACATTACTGTTAATGGTTGTGTCGACACTACTGTTAACGGTTGTGTCGACAATACTGTTACCGGTTTGTCGACACTACTGTTAACGGTTGTGTCGACTACTACTGTTAACGGTTGTGTCGACACTACTGTTAACGGTTGTGTCGACAATACTGTTAACGGTTGTGTCGACACTACTGTTAACGGTTGTGTCGACTACTACTGTTAACGGTTGTGTCGACACTACTGTTAACGGTTGTGTCGACTACTACTGTTAACGGTTGTGTCGACACTACTGTTAACGGTTGTGTCGACACTACTGTTAACAGTTGTGTCGACATTACTGTTAATGGTTGTGTCGACTACTACTGTTAACGGCTGTGTCGACACTACTGTTAACGGTTGTGTGGACACTACTGTTAACGGTTGTCTCGACACTACTGTTAACGGTTGTGTCGACTACTACTGTTAACGGTTGTGTCGACACTACTGTTAACGGTTGTGTCGACTACTACTGTTAACGGTTGTGTCGACAATACTGTTAACGGTTGTGTCGACTACTACTGTTAACGGTTGTGTCGACACTACTGTTAACGGTTGTGTCGACACTACTGTTAACAGTTGTGTCGACATTACTGTTAATGGTTGTGTCGACAATACTGTTAACGGTTGTGTCGACACTACTGTTAACGGTTGTGTCGACTACTACTGTTAACGGTTGTGTCGACACTACTGTTAACAGTTGTGTCGACATTACTGTTAATGGTTGTGTCGACACTACTGTTAACGGTTGTGTCGACAACACTGTTAACGGTTGTGTCGACACTACTGTTAACGGTTGTGTCGACTACTACTGTTAACGGTTGTGTCGACACTACTGTTAACAGTTGTGTCGACATTACTGTTAATGGTTGTGTCGACACTACTGTTAACGGTTGTGTCGACAACACTGTTAACGGTTGTGTCGACACTACTGTTAACGGTTGTGTCGACTACTACTGTTAACGGTTGTGTCGACACTACTGTTAACGGTTGTGTCGACACTACTGTTAACGGTTGTGTCGACACTACTGTTAATGGTTGTGTCGACTACTACTGTTAACGGCTGTGTCGACACTACTGTTAACGGTTGTGTCGACTACTACTGTTAATTGTTGTGTCGCCACTACTGTTAACGGTTGTGTCGACTACTACTGTTAACGGTTGTGTCGACACTACTGTTAACGGTTGTGTCGACACTACTGTTAACGGTTGTGTCGACTACTACTGTTAACGGTTGTGTCGACACTACTGTTAACGGTTGTGTCGACACTACTGTTAACGGTTGTGTCGACTACTACTGTTAACGGTTGTGTCGACACTACTGTTAACAGTTGTGTCGACATTACTGTTAATGGTTGTGTCGACACTACTGTTAACGGTTGTGTCGACAACACTGTTAACGGTTGTGTCGACACTACTGTTAACGGTTGTGTCGACTACTACTGTTAACGGTTGTGTCGACACTACTGTTAACGGTTGTGTCGACACTACTGTTAACGGTTGTGTCGACACTACTGTTAATGGTTGTGTCGACTACTACTGTTAACGGCTGTGTCGACACTACTGTTAACGGTTGTGTCGACACTACTGTTAACGGTTGTCTCGACACTACTGTTAACGGTTGTGTCGACACTACTGTTAACGGTTGTGTCGACACTACTGTTAACAGTTGTGTCAACATTACTGTTAATGGTTGTGTCGACACTACTGTTAACGGTTGTGTCGACAATACTGTTAACGGTTGTGTCGACACTACTGTTAACGGTTGTGTCGACTACTACTGTTAACGGTTGTGTCGACACTACTGTTAACGGTTGTGTCGACTACTACTGTTAACGGTTGTGTCGACAATACTGTTAACGGTTGTGTCGACACTACTGTTAACGGTTGTGTCGACTACTACTGTTAACGGTTGTGTCGACACTACTGTTAACGGCTGTGTCGACTACTACTGTTAAGGGTTGTGTCGACTACTACTGTTAACGGCTGTGTCGACTACTACTGTTAAGGGTTGTGTCAACACTACTGTTAACGGGTGTGTCGACTACTACTTTTAACGGTTGTATCCACACTACTGTTAACGGTTGTGTCGACACTACTCTTAACGGTTGTGTCGACACTACTGTTAACGGTTGTGTCGACACTACTGTTAACAGTTGTGTCGACACTACTGTTAACAGTTGTGTCGACATTACTGTTAATGGTTGTGTCGACACTACTGTTAACGGTTGTGTCGACACTACTGTTAACGGTTGTGTCGACTACTACTGTTAACGGTTGTGTCGACTACTACTGTTAACGGCTGTGTTAACGGTTGTGTCGACTACTACTGTTAACGGCTGCATCGACACTACTGTTAACGGTTGTGTCGACTACTACTGTTAACGGCTGTGTCGACACTACTGTTAACGGTTGTGTCGACTACTACTGTTAACGGTTGTGTCGACACTACTGTTAACAGTTGTGTCGACTACTACTGTTAACGGTTGTGTCGATACTACTGTTAACGGTTGTGTCGACTACTACTGTTAATTGTTGTGTCGCCACTACTGTTAACGGTTGTGTCGACTACTACTGTTAACGGTTGTGTCGACACTACTGTTAAGGGTTGTGTCGACAACTACTTTTAACGGTTGTGTCCACACTACTGTTAACGGTTGTGTCGACTACTACTGTTAACGGCTGCATCGACACTACTGTTAACGGTTGTGTCGACTACTACTGTTAACGGCTGCATCGACACTACTGTTAACGGTTGTGTCGACTACTACTGTTAACGGCTGTGTCAACACTACTGTTAACGGTTGTGTCGACTACTACTGTTAACGGTTGTGTCGACACTACTGTTAACAGTTGTGTCGACTACTACTGTTAACGGTTGTGTCGATACTACTGTTAACGGTTGTGTCGACTACTACTGTTAATTGTTGTGTCGCCACTACTGTTAACGGTTGTGTCGACTACTACTGTTAACGGTTGTGTCGACACTACTGTTAAGGGTTGTGTCGACAACTACTTTTAACGGTTGTGTCCACACTACTGTTAACGGTTGTGTCGACTACTACTGTTAACGGCTGCATCGACACTACTGTTAACGGTTGTGTCGACACTACTGTTAACGGTTGTGTCGACTACTACTGTTAACGGTTGTGTCGACACTACTGTTAACGGTTGTGTCGACTACTACTGTTAACGGTTGTGTCGACACTACTGTTAACGGTTGTGTCGACACTACTGTTAACAGTTGTGTCGACATTACTGTTAATGGTTGTGTCGACTACTACTGTTAACGGCTGTGTCGACACTACTGTTAACGGTTGTGTCGACACTACTGTTAACGGTTGTCTCGACACTACTGTTAACGGTTGTGTCGACACTAGTGTTAACGGTTGTGTCGACACTACTGTTAATGGTTGTGTCGACTACTACTGTTAACGGCTGTGTCGACACTACTGTTAACGGTTGTGTCGACACTACTGTTAACGGTTGTCTCGACACTACTGTTAACGGTTGTGTCGACACTACTGTTAACGGTTGTGTCGACACTACTGTTAACGGTTGTGTCGACACTACTGTTAACAGTTGTGTCGACATTACTGTTAATGGTTGTGTCGACACTACTGTTAACGGTTGTGTCGACAATACTGTTAACGGTTGTGTCGACACTACTGTTAACGGTTGTGTCGACTACTACTGTTAACGGTTGTGTCGACACTACTGTTAACGGTTGTGTCGACTACTACTGTTAACGGTTGTGTCGACTACTACTGTTAATTGTTGTGTCGCCACTACTGTTAACGGTTGTGTCGACTACTACTGTTAACGGTTGTGTCGACACTACTGTTAAGGGTTGTGTCGACAACTACTTTTAACGGTTGTGTCCACACTACTGTTAACGGTTGTGTCGACTACTAATGTTAACGGCTGCATCGACACTACTGTTAACGGTTGTGTCGACTACTACTGTCAACGGCTGTGTCGACACTACTGTTAACGGTTGTGTCGACTACTACTGTTAACGGTTGTGTCGACACTACTGTTAACGGTTGTGTCGACTACTACTGTTAACGGCTGTGTCGACACTACTGTTAACGGTTGTGTCGACTACTACTGTTAACGGTTGTGTCGACACTACTGTCAACGGTTGTGTCGACACTACTGTTAACGGTTGTGTCGACACTACTGTTAACGGTTGTGTCGACACTACTGTTAACGGTTGTGTCGACACTACTGTTAACGGTTGTGTCGACTACTACTGTTAACGGTTGTGTCGACACTACTGTTAACGGTTGTGTCGACTACTACTGTTAACGGTTGTGTCGACACTACTGTTAACGGTTGTGTCGACACTACTGTTAACGGTTGTGTCGACTACTACTGTTAACGGTTGTGTCGACACTACTGTTAACAGTTGTGTCGACATTACTGTTAATGGTTGTGTCGACTACTACTGTTAACGGCTTTGTCGACACTACTGTTAACGGTTGTGTCGACACTACTGTTAACGGTTGTCTCGACACTACTGTTAACGGTTGTGTCGACACTACTGTAAACGGTTGTGTCGACACTACTGTTAACGGTTGTGTCGACAATACTGTTAACGGTTGTGTCGACACTACTGTTAACGGTTGTGTCGACTACTACTGTTAACGGTTGTGTCGACTACTACTGTTAACGGTTGTGTCGACACTACTGTTAACGGTTGTGTCGACTACTACTGTTAACGGTTGTGTCGACAATACTGTTAACGGTTGTGTCGACACTACTGTTAACGGTTGTGTCGACTACTACTGTTAACGGTTGTGTCGACACTACTGTTAACGGTTGTGTCGACTACTACTGTTAACGGTTGTGTCGACACTACTGTTAACGGTTGTGTCGACACTACTGTTAACAGTTGTGTCGACATTACTGTTAATGGTTGTGTCGACTACTACTGTTAACGGCTGTGTCGACACTACTGTTAACGGTTGTGTCGACACTACTGTTAACGGTTGTCTCGACACTACTGTTAACGGTTGTGTCGACACTAGTGTTAACGGTTGTGTCGACACTACTGTTAATGGTTGTGTCGACTACTACTGTTAACGGCTGTGTCGACACTACTGTTAACGGTTGTGTCGACACTACTGTTAACGGTTGTCTCGACACTACTGTTAACGGTTGTGTCGACACTACTGTTAACGGTTGTGTCGACACTACTGTTAACGGTTGTGTCGACACTACTGTTAACAGTTGTGTCGACATTACTGTTAATGGTTGTGTCGACACTACTGTTAACGGTTGTGTCGACAATACTGTTAACGGTTGTGTCGACACTACTGTTAACGGTTGTGTCGACTACTACTGTTAACGGTTGTGTCGACACTACTGTTAACGGTTGTGTCGACTACTACTGTTAACGGTTGTGTCGACAATACTGTTAACGGTTGTGTCGACACTACTGTTAACGGTTGTGTCGACTACTACTGTTAACGGTTGTGTCGACACTACTGTTAACGGCTGTGTCGACTACTACTGTTAAGGGTTGTGTCGACTACTACTGTTAACGGCTGTGTCGACTACTACTGTTAATTGTTGTGTCGACTACTACTGTTAACGGTTGTGTCGACAATACTGTTAACGGTTGTGTCGACACTACTGTTAACGGTTGTGTCGACTACTACTGTTAACGGTTGTGTCGACACTACTGTTAACGGCTGTGTCGACTACTACTGTTAACGGTTGTGTCGATACTACTGTTAACGGTTGTGTCGACTACTACTGTTAATTGTTGTGTCGACTACTACTGTTAACGGTTGTGTCGACACTACTGTTAACGGTTGTGTCGACAATACTGTTAACGGTTGTGTCGACACTACTGTTAACGGTTGTGTCGACTACTACTTTTAACGGTTGTGTCCACACTACTGTTAACGGTTGTGTCGACACTACTGTTAACGGTTGTGTCGACTACTACTGTTAACGGTTGTGTCGACCCTACTGTTAACAGTTGTGTCGACACTACTGTTAACAGTTGTGTCGACATTACTGTTAATGGTTGTGTCGACATTACTGTTAATGGTTGTGTCGACACTACTTTTAACGGTTGTGTCGACTACTACTGTTAACGGCTGTGTCGACACTACTGTTAACGGTTGTGTCGACTACTACTGGTAACGGTTGTGTCGACACTACTGTTAACAGTTGTGTCGACTACTACTGTTAACGGTTGTGTCGATACTACTGTTAACGGTTGTGTCGACTACTACTGTTAATTGTTGTGTCGCCACTACTGTTAACGGTTGTGTCGACTACTACTGTTAACGGTTGTGTCGACACTACTGTTAAGGGTTGTGTCGACAACTACTTTTAACGGTTGTGTCCACACTACTGTTAACGGTTGTGTCGACTACTAATGTTAACGGCTGCATCGACACTACTGTTAACGGTTGTGTCGACTACTACTGTCAACGGCTGTGTCGACACTACTGTTAACGGTTGTGTCGACTACTACTGTTAACGGTTGTGTCGACACTACTGTTAACGGTTGTGTCGACTACTACTGTTAACGGCTGTGTCGACACTACTGTTAACGGTTGTGTCGACTACTACTGTTAACGGTTGTGTCGACACTACTGTTAACGGTTGTGTCGACACTACTGTTAACGGTTGTGTCGACACTACTGTTAACGGTTGTGTCGACACTACTGTTAACGGTTGTGTCGACACTACTGTTAACGGTTGTGTCGACTACTACTGTTAACGGTTGTGTCGACACTACTGTTAACGGTTGTGTCGACTACTACTGTTAACGGTTGTGTCGACACTACTGTTAACGGTTGTGTCGACACTACTGTTAACGGTTGTGTCGACTACTACTGTTAACGGTTGTGTCGACACTACTGTTAACAGTTGTGTCGACATTACTGTTAATGGTTGTGTCGACTACTACTGTTAACGGCTGTGTCGACACTACTGTTAACGGTTGTGTCGACACTACTGTTAACGGTTGTCTCGACACTACTGTTAACGGTTGTGTCGACACTACTGTAAACGGTTGTGTCGACACTACTGTTAACGGTTGTGTCGACAATACTGTTAACGGTTGTGTCGACACTACTGTTAACGGTTGTGTCGACTACTACTGTTAACGGTTGTGTCGACTACTACTGTTAACGGTTGTGTCGACACTACTGTTAACGGTTGTGTTGACTACTACTGTTAACGGTTGTGTCGACAATACTGTTAACGGTTGTGTCGACACTACTGTTAACGGTTGTGTCGACTACTACTGTTAACGGTTGTGTCGACACTACTGTTAACGGTTGTGTCGACTACTACTGTTAACGGTTGTGTCGACACTACTGTTAACGGTTGTGTCGACACTACTGTTAACGGTTGTGTCGACACTACTGTTAACGGTTGTGTCGACACTACTGTTAACAGTTGTGTCGACATTACTGTTAATGGTTGTGTCGACTACTACTGTTAACGGCTGTGTCGACACTACTGTTAACGGTTGTGTCGACACTACTGTTAACGGTTGTCTCGACACTACTGTTAACGGTTGTGTCGACACTAGTGTTAACGGTTGTGTCGACACTACTGTTAATGGTTGTGTCGACTACTACTGTTAACGGCTGTGTCGACACTACTGTTAACGGTTGTGTCGACACTACTGTTAACGGTTGTCTCGACACTACTGTTAACGGTTGTGTCGACACTACTGTTAACGGTTGTGTCGACACTACTGTTAACGGTTGTGTCGACACTACTGTTAACAGTTGTGTCGACATTACTGTTAATGGTTGTGTCGACACTACTGTTAACGGTTGTCTCGACAATACTGTTAGCGGTTGTGTCGACACTACTGTTAACGGTTGTGTCGACAACTACTGTTAACGGTTGTGTCGACACTACTGTTAACGGTTGTGTCGACTACTACTGTTAACGGTTGTGTCGACAATACTGTTAACGGTTGTGTCGACACTACTGTTAACGGTTGTGTCGACTACTACTGTTAACGGTTGTGTCGACACTACTGTTAACGGCTGTGTCGACTACTACTGTTAAGGGTTGTGTCGACTACTACTGTTAACGGCTGTGTCGACTACTACTGTTAAGGGTTGTGTCAACACTACTGTTAACGGGTGTGTCGACTACTACTTTTAACGGTTGTGTCCACACTACTGTTAACGGTTGTGTCGACACTACTCTTAACGGTTGTGCCGACACTACTGTTAACAGTTGTGTCGACATTACTGTTAACAGTTGTGTCGACACTACTGTTAACAGTTGTGTCGACACTACTGTTAACAGTTGTGTCGACACTACTGTTAACGGTTGTGTCGACTACTACTGTTAACGGTTGTGTCGACACTACTGTTAACAGTTGTGTCGACACTACTGTTAACGGTTGTGTCGACTACTACTGTTAACGGTTGTGTCGACACTACTGTTAACGGCTGTGTCGACTACTACTGTTAAGGGTTGTGTCGACTACTACTGTTAACGGCTGTGTCGACTACTACTGTTAATTGTTGTGTCGACTACTACTGTTAACGGTTGTGTCGACAATACTGTTAACGGTTGTGTCGACACTACTGTTAACGGTTGTGTCGACTACTACTGTTAATGGCTGCATCGACACTACTGTTAACGGTTGTGTCGACTACTACTGTTAACGGCTGCATCGACACTACTGTTAACGGTTGTGTCGACTTCTACTGTTAACGGCTGCATCGACACTACTGTTAACGGTTGTGTCGACTACTACTGTTAACGGCTGCATCGACACTACTGTTAACGGTTGTGTCGACTACTACTGTTAACGGCTGTGTCGACACTACTGTTAACGGTTGTGTCGACACTACTGTTAACGGTTGTGTCGACTACTACTGTTAACGGTTGTGTCGACACTACTGTTAACGGTTGTGTCGACACTACTGTTAACGGTTGTGTCGACACTACTGTTAACGGTTGTGTCGACACTACTGTTAACGGTTGTGTCGAAACTACTCTTAACGGTTGTATCGACACTACTCTTAACGGTTGTGTCGACACTACTGTTAACGGTTGTGTCGACACTACTGTTAACGGTTGTGTCGACACTACTGTTAACGGTTGTGTCGACACTACTGTTAACGGTTGTGTCAACACTACTGTTAACGGCTGTGTCGACTACTACTGTTAAGGGTTGTGTCGACACTACTGTTAACGGTTGTATCGACACTACTGTTAACAGTTGTGCCAACACTACTGTTAACGGTTGTGTCCACACTACTCTTAACGGTTGTGTCGACTACTACTGTTAACGGCTGTGTCGACTACTACTGTTAAGGGTTGTGTCAACACTACTGTTAACGGTTGTGTCGACTACTACTTTTAACGGTTGTGTCCACACTACTGTTAACGGTTGTGTCGACACTACTGTTAACGGTTGTGTCGACACTACTGTTAACGGTTGTGTCGACACTACTGTTAACAGTTGTGTCGACACTACTGGTAACATTTGTGTCGACACTACTGGTAACAGTTGTGTCGACATTACTGTTAATGGTTGTGTCGACACTACTGTTAACGGTTGTGTCGACACTACTGTTAGCGGTTGTGTCGACACTACTGTTAACGGTTGTGTCGACTACTACTGTTAACGGCTGCATCGATACTACTGTTAACGGTTGTGTCGACTACTACTGTTAACGGCTGTGTCGACACTACTGTTAACGGTTGTGTCGACTACTACTGTTAACGGTTGTGTCGACACCACTGTTAACAGTTGTGTCGACTACTACTGTTAACGGTTGTGTCGATACTACTGTTAACGGTTGTGTCGACTACTACTGTTGTGTCGCCACTACTGTTAACGGTTGTGTCGACTACTACTGTTAAGGGTTGTGTCGATACTACTGTTAACGGTTGTGTCGACTACTACTGTTAATTGTTGTGTCGACACTACTGTTAAGGGTTGTGTCGACAACTACTTTTAACGGTTGTGTCGACAACTACTGTTAATTGTTGTGTCGCCACTACTGTTAACGGTTGTGTCGACTACTACTGTTAACGGTTGTGTCGACACTACTGTTAAGGGTTGTGTCGATACTACTGTTAACGGTTGTGTCGACTACTACTGTTAATTGTTGTGTCGCCACTACTGTTAACGGTTGTGTCGACTACTACTGTTAACGGTTGTGTCGACTACTACTGTTAACGGCTGCATCGACACTACTGTTAACGGTTGTGTCGACTACTACTGTTAACGGCTGTGTCGACACTACTGTTAACGGTTGTGTCGACACTACTGTTAACGGTTGTGTCGACTACTACTGTTAACGGTTGTGTCGACACTACTGTTAACGGTTGTGTCGACACTACTGTTAACGGTTGTGTCGACACTACTGTTAACGGTTGTGTCGACACTACTGTTAACGGTTGTGTCGAAACTACTCTTAACGGTTGTATCGACACTACTCTTAACGGTTGTGTCGACACTACTGTTAACGGTTGTGTCGACACTACTGTTAACGGTTGTGTCGACACTACTGTTAACGGTTGTGTCAACACTACTGTTAACGGCTGTGTCGACTACTACTGTTAAGGGTTGTGTCGACACTACTGTTAACGGTTGTATCGACACTACTGTTAACAGTTGTGCCAACACTACTGTTAACGGTTGTGTCCACACTACTCTTAACGGTTGTGTCGACTACTACTGTTAACGGCTGTGTCGACTACTACTGTTAAGGGTTGTGTCAACACTACTGTTAACGGTTGTGTCGACTACTACTTTTAACGGTTGTGTCCACACTACTGTTAACGGTTGTGTCGACACTACTGTTAACGGTTGTGTCGACACTACTGTTAACGGTTGTGTCGACACTACTGTTAACAGTTGTGTCGACACTACTGGTAACATTTGTGTCGACACTACTGGTAACAGTTGTGTCGACATTACTGTTAATGGTTGTGTCGACACTACTGTTAACGGTTGTGTCGACACTACTGTTAGCGGTTGTGTCGACACTACTGTTAACGGTTGTGTCGACTACTACTGTTAACGGCTGCATCGATACTACTGTTAACGGTTGTGTCGACTACTACTGTTAACGGCTGTGTCGACACTACTGTTAACGGTTGTGTCGACTACTACTGTTAACGGTTGTGTCGACACCACTGTTAACAGTTGTGTCGACTACTACTGTTAACGGTTGTGTCGATACTACTGTTAACGGTTGTGTCGACTACTACTGTTGTGTCGCCACTACTGTTAACGGTTGTGTCGACTACTACTGTTAAGGGTTGTGTCGATACTACTGTTAACGGTTGTGTCGACTACTACTGTTAATTGTTGTGTCGACACTACTGTTAAGGGTTGTGTCGACAACTACTTTTAACGGTTGTGTCGACAACTACTGTTAATTGTTGTGTCGCCACTACTGTTAACGGTTGTGTCGACTACTACTGTTAACGGTTGTGTCGACACTACTGTTAAGGGTTGTGTCGATACTACTGTTAACGGTTGTGTCGACTACTACTGTTAATTGTTGTGTCGCCACTACTGTTAACGGTTGTGTCGACTACTACTGTTAACGGTTGTGTCGACACTACTGTTAAGGGTTGTGTCGACAACTATTTTTAACGGTTGTGTCCACACTACTGTTAACGGTTGTGTCGACTACTACTGTTAACGGCTGCATCGACACTACTGTTAACGGTTGTGTCGACTACTACTGTCAACGGCTGTGTCGACACTACTGTTAACGGTTGTGTCGACTACTACTGTTAACGGTTGTGTCGACACTACTGTTAAGGGTTGTGTCGACAACTACTTTTAACGGTTGTGTCCACACTACTGTTAACGGTTGTGTCGACTACTAATGTTAACGGCTGCATCGACACTACTGTTAACGGTTGTGTCGACTACTACTGTCAACGGCTGTGTCGACACTACTGTTAACGGTTGTGTCGACTACTACTGTTAACAGTTGTGTCGACATTACTGTTAATGGTTGTGTCGACACTACTTTTAACGGTTGTGTCGACTACTACTGTTAACGGTTGTGTCGACACTGCTGTTAACGGTTGTGTCGACTACTACTGTTAACGGTTGTGTCGACACTACTGTTAACGGTTGTGTCGACACTACTGTTAACGGTTGTGTCGACTACTACTGTTAACGGTTGTGTCGACACTACTGTTAACAGTTGTGTCGACATTACTGTTAATGGTTGTGTCGACTACTACTGTTAACGGCTGTGTCGACACTACTGTTAACGGTTGTGTCGACACTACTGTTAACGGTTGTCTCGACACTACTGTTAACGGTTGTGTCGACACTACTGTAAACGGTTGTGTCGACACTACTGTTAACGGTTGTGTCGACAATACTGTTAACGGTTGTGTCGACACTACTGTTAACGGTTGTGTCGACTACTACTGTTAACGGTTGTGTCGACTACTACTGTTAACGGTTGTGTCGACACTACTGTTAACGGTTGTGTCGACTACTACTGTTAACGGTTGTGTCGACAATACTGTTAACGGTTGTGTCGACACTACTGTTAACGGTTGTGTCGACACTACTGTTAACGGTTGTCTCGACACTACTGTTAACGGTTGTGTCGACACTACTGTAAACGGTTGTGTCGACACTACTGTAAACGGTTGTGTCGACACTACTGTTAACAGTTGTGTCGACACTACTGTTAACAGTTGTGTCGACACTACTGGTAACAGTTGTGTCGACATTACTGTTAATGGTTGTGTCGACACTACTGTTAACGGTTGTGTCGACACTACTGTTAGCGGTTGTGTCGACACTACTGTTAACGGTTGTGTCGACTACTACTGTTAACGGCTGCATCGATACTACTGTTAACGGTTGTGTCGACTACTACTGTTAACGGCTGTGTCGACACTACTGTTAACGGTTGTGTCGACTACTACTGTTAACGGTTGTGTCGACACTACTGTTAACAGTTGTGTCGACTACTACTGTTAACGGTTGTGTCGATACTACTGTTAACGGTTGTGTCGACTACTACGGTTGTGTCGCCACTACTGTTAACGGTTGTGTCGACTACTACTGTTAACGGTTGTGTCGATACTACTGTTAACGGTTGTGTCGACTACTACTGTTAATTGTTGTGTCGACACTACTGTTAAGGGTTGTGTCGACAACTACTTTTAACGGTTGTGTCGACAACTACTGTTAATTGTTGTGTCGCCACTACTGTTAACGGTTGTGTCGACTACTACTGTTAACGGTTGTGTCGACACTACTGTTAAGGGTTGTGTCGACAACTACTTTTAACGGTTGTGTCGACTACTACTGTTAATTGTTGTGTCGCCACTACTGTTAACGGTTGTGTCGATACTACTGTTAACGGTTGTGTCGACTACTACTGTTAATTGTTGTGTCGCCACTACTGTTAACGGTTGTGTCGACTACTACTGTTAACGGTTGTGTCGACACTACTGTTAACGGTTGTGTCGACTACTACTGTTAACGGTTGTGTCGACACTACTGTTAACGGTTGTGTCGACTACTACTGTTAACGGCTGTGTCGACTACTACTGTTAATTGTTGTGTCGACACTACTGTTAAGGGTTGTGTCGACAACTACTTTTAACGGTTGTGTCGACAACTACTGTTAATTGTTGTGTCGCCACTACTGTTAACGGTTGTGTCGACACTACTGTTAAGGGTTGTGTCGACAACTACTTTTAACGGTTGTGTCGACAACTACTGTTAATTGTTGTGTCGCCACTACTGTTAACGGTTGTGTCGACTACTACTGTTAACGGTTGTGTCGACACTACTGTTAAGGGTTGTGTCGACAACTACTTTTAACGGTTGTGTCCACACTAACTACTGTTAACGGTTGTGTCGACACTACTGTTAACGGTTGTGTCGACTACTACTGTTAACGGCTGTGTCGACTACTACTTTTAACGGCTGTGTCGACACTACTGTTAACGATTGTGTCGACTACTACTGTTAACGGTTGTGTCGCTACTACTGTTAACGGCTGCATCGACACTACTGTTAACGGTTGTGTCGACTACTACTGTTAACGGCTGCATCGACACTACTGTTAACGGTTGTGTCGACTACTACTGTTAACGGCTGTGTCGACACTACTGTTAACGGTTGTGTCGACACTACTGTTAACGGTTGTGTCGACTACTACTGTTAACGGTTGTGTCGACACTACTGTTAACGGTTGTGTCGACACTACTGTTAACGGTTGTGTCGACACTACTGTTAACGGTTGTGTCGACACTACTGTTAACGGTTGTGTCGACACTACTCTTAACGGTTGTGTCGACACTACTCTTAACGGTTGTGTCGACACTACTGTTAACGGTTGTGTCGACACTACTGTTAACGGTTGTGTCGACACTACTGTTAACGGTTGTGTCAACACTACTGTTAACGGCTGTGTCGACTACTACTGTTAAGGGTTGTGTCGACACTACTGTTAACGGTTGTATCGACACTACTGTTAACAGTTGTGCCAACACTACTGTTAACGGTTGTGTCCACACTACTCTTAACGGTTGTGTCGACTACTACTGTTAACGGCTGTGTCGACTACTACTGTTAAGGGTTGTGTCAACACTACTGTTAACGGTTGTGTCGACTACTACTTTTAACGGTTGTGTCCACACTACTGTTAACGGTTGTGTCGACACTACTGTTAACGGTTGTGTCGACACTACTGTTAACAGTTGTGTCGACACTACTGGTAACAGTTGTGTCGACACTACTGGTAACAGTTGTGTCGACATTACTGTTAATGGTTGTGTCGACACTACTGTTAACGGTTGTGTCGACACTACTGTTAGCGGTTGTGTCGACACTACTGTTAACGGTTGTGTCGACTACTACTGTTAACGGCTGCATCGATACTACTGTTAACGGTTGTGTCGACTACTACTGTTAACGGCTGTGTCGACACTACTGTTAACGGTTGTGTCGACTACTACTGTTAACGGTTGTGTCGACACTACTGTTAACAGTTGTGTCGACTACTACTGTTAACGGTTGTGTCGATACTACTGTTAACGGTTGTGTCGACTACTACTGTCGTGTCGCCACTACTGTTAACGGTTGTGTCGACTACTACTGTTAACGGTTGTGTCGATACTACTGTTAACGGTTGTGTCGACTACTACTGTTAATTGTTGTGTCGACACTACTGTTAAGGGTTGTGTCGACAACTACTTTTAACGGTTGTGTCGACAACTACTGTTAATTGTTGTGTCGCCACTACTGTTAACGGTTGTGTCGACTACTACTGTTAACGGTTGTGTCGACACTACTGTTAAGGGTTGTGTCGACAACTACTCTTAACGGTTGTGTCGACTACTACTGTTAATTGTTGTGTCGCCACTACTGTTAACGGTTGTGTCGATACTACTGTTAACGGTTGTGTCGACTACTACTGTTAATTGTTGTGTCGCCACTACTGTTAACGGTTGTGTCGACTACTACTGTTAACGGTTGTGTCGACACTACTGTTAAGGGTTGTGTCGACAACTACTTTTAACGGTTGTGTCCACACTACTGTTAACGGTTGTGTCGACTACTACTGTTAACGGCTGCATCGACACTACTGTTAACGGTTGTGTCGACTACTACTGTCAACGGCTGTGTCGACACTACTGTTAACGGTTGTGTCGACTACTACTGTTAACGGTTGTGTCGACACTACTGTTAACGGTTGTGTCGACTACTACTGTTAACGGTTGTGTCGACACTACTGTTAACGGTTGTGTCGACTACTACTGTTAACGGCTGTGTCGACACTACTGTTAACGGTTGTGTCGACTACTACTGTTAACGGTTGTGTCGACACTACTGTTAACGGTTGTGTCGACACTACTGTTAACGGTTGTGTCGACTACTACTGTTAACGGTTGTGTCGACACTACTGTTAACGGTTGTGTCGACACTACTGTTAACGGTTGTGTCGACACTACTGTTAACGGTTGTGTCCACACTACTGTTAACGGTTGTGTCGATACTACTGTTTAACGGTTGTGTCGACTACTACTGTTAATTGTTGTGTCGACTACTACTGTTAACGGTTGTGTCGACACTACTGTTAACGGTTGTGTCGACAATACTGTTAACGGTTGTGTCGACACTACTGTTAACGGTTGTGTCGACTACTACTTTTAACGGTTGTGTCCACACTACTGTTAACGGTTGTGTCGACACTACTGTTAACGGTTGTGTCGACTACTACTGTTAACGGTTGTGTCGACCCTACTGTTAACAGTTGTGTCGACACTACTGTTAACAGTTGTGTCGACATTACTGTTAAAGGTTGTGTCGACACTACTTTTAACGGTTGTGTCGACTACTACTGTTAACGGCTGTGTCGACACTACTGTTAACGGTTGTGTCGACTACTACTGTTAACGGTTGTGTCGACACTACTGTTAACAGTTGTGTCGACTACTACTGTTAACGGTTGTGTCGATACTACTGTTAACGGTTGTGTCGACTACTACTGTTAATTGTTGTGTCGCCACCACTGTTAACGGTTGTGTCGACTACTACTGTTAACGGTTGTGTCGACACTACTGTTAAGGGTTGTGTCGACAACTACTTTTAACGGTTGTGTCCACACTACTGTTAACGGTTGTGTCGACTACTAATGTTAACGGCTGCATCGACACTACTGTTAACGGTTGTGTCGACTACTACTGTCAACGGCTGTGTCGACACTACTGTTAACGGTTGTGTCGACTACTACTGTTAACGGTTGTGTCGACACTACTGTTAACGGTTGTGTCGACTACTACTGTTAAACGGTTGTGTCGACACTACTGTTAACGGTTGTGTCGACTACTACTGTTAACGGCTGTGTCGACACTACTGTTAACGGTTGTGTCGACTACTACTGTTAACGGTTGTGTCGACACTACTGTTAACGGTTGTGTCGACACTACTGTTAACGGTTGTGTCGACACTACTGTTAACGGTTGTGTCGACACTACTGTTAACGGTTGTGTCGACACTACTGTTAACGGTTGTGTCGACTACTACTGTTAACGGTTGTGTCGACACTACTGTTAACGGTTGTGTCGACTACTACTGTTAACGGTTGTGTCGACACTACTGTTAACGGTTGTGTCGACTACTACTGTTAACGGTTGTGTCGACACTACTGTTAACAGTTGTGTCGACATTACTGTTAATGGTTGTGTCGACTACTACTGTTAACGGCTGTGTCGACACTACTGTTAACGGTTGTGTCGACACTACTGTTAACCGTTGTCTCGACACCGACACTACTGTTAACGGTTGTGTCGACACTACTGTAAACGGTTGTGTCGACACTACTGTTAACGGTTGTGTCGACAATACTGTTAACGGTTGTGTCGACACTACTGTTAACGGTTGTGTCGACTACTACTGTTAACGGTTGTGTCGACTACTACTGTTAACGGTTGTGTCGACACTACTGTTAACGGTTGTGTCGACTACTACTGTTAACGGTTGTGTCGACAATACTGTTAACGGTTGTGTCGACACTACTGTTAACGGTTGTGTCGACTACTACTGTTAACGGTTGTGTCGACACTACTGTTAACGGTTGTGTCGACTACTACTGTTAACGGTTGTGTCGACACTACTGTTAACGGTTGTGTCGACACTACTGTTAACAGTTGTGTCGACATTACTGTTAATGGTTGTGTCGACTACTACTGTTAACGGCTGTGTCGACACTACTGTTAACGGTTGTGTCGACACTACTGTTAACGGTTGTCTCGACACTACTGTTAACGGTTGTGTCGACACTAGTGTTAACGGTTGTGTCGACACTACTGTTAATGGTTGTGTCGACTACTACTGTTAACGGCTGTGTCGACACTACTGTTAACGGTTGTGTCGACACTACTGTTAACGGTTGTCTCGACACTACTGTTAACGGTTGTGTCGACACTACTGTTAACGGTTGTGTCGACACTACTGGTAACGGTTGTGTCGACACTACTGTTAACAGTTGTGTCGACATTACTGTTAATGGTTGTGTCGACACTACTGTTAACGGTTGTGTCGACAATACTGTTAACGGTTGTGTCGACACTACTGTTAACGGTTGTGTCGACTACTACTGTTAACGGTTGTGTCGACACTACTGTTAACGGTTGTGTCGACTACTACTGTTAACGGTTGTGTCGACAATACTGTTAACGGTTGTGTCGACACTACTGTTAACGGTTGTGTCGACTACTACTGTTAACGGTTGTGTCGACACTACTGTTAACGGCTGTGTCGACTACTACTGTTAAGGGTTGTGTCGACTACTACTGTTAACGGCTGTGTCGACTACTACTGTTAAGGGTTGTGTCAACACTACTGTTAACGGGTGTGTCGACTACTACTTTTAACGGTTGTGTCCACACTACTGTTAACGGTTGTGTCGACACTACTCTTAACGGTTGTGTCGACACTACTGTTAACAGTTGTGTCGACACTACTGTTAACAGTTGTGTCGACACTACTGTTAACAGTTGTGTCGACACTACTGTTAACAGTTGTGTCGACATTACTGTTAATGGTTGTGTCGACACTACTGTTAACGGTTGTGTCGACACTACTGTTAACGGCTGTGTCGACTACTACTGTTAACGGTTGTGTCGACTACTACTGTTAACGGTTGTGTCGACACTACTGTTAACGGTTGTGTCGACTACTACTGTTAACGGCTGCATCGACACTACTGTTAACGGTTGTGTCGACTACTACTGTTAACGGCTGTGTCGACACTACTGTTAACGGTTGTGTCGCCTACTACTGTTAACGGTTGTGTCGACACTACTGTTAACAGTTGTGTCGACTACTACTGTTAACGGTTGTGTCGATACTACTGTTAACGGTTGTGTCGACTACTACTGTTAATTGTTGTGTCGCCACTACTGTTAACGGTTGTGTCGACTACTACTGTTAACGGTTGTGTCGACACTACTGTTAAGGGTTGTGTCGACAACTACTTTTAACGGTTGTGTCCACACTACTGTTAACGGTTGTGTCGACTACTACTGTTAACGGCTGCATCGACACTACTGTTAACGGTTGTGTCGACTACTACTGTCAACGGCTGTGTCGACACTACTGTTAACGGTTGTGTCGACTACTACTGTTAACGGTTGTGTCGACTACTACTGTTAACGGCTGTGTCGACACTACTGTTAACGGTTGTGTCGACTACTACTGTTAATTGTTGTGTCGCCACTACTGTTAACGGTTGTGTCGACTACTACTGTTAACGGTTGTGTCGACACTACTGTTAACGGTTGTGTCGACTACTACTGTTAACGGTTGTGTCGACACTACTGTTAACGGTTGTGTCGACTACTACTGTTAACGGCTGCATCGACACTACTGTTAACGGTTGTGTCGACTACTACTGTTAACGGCTGTGTCGACACTACTGTTAACGGTTGTGTCGACACTACTGTTAACGGTTGTCTCGACACTACTGTTAACGGTTGTGTCGACACTACTGTTAACGGTTGTGTCGACACTACTGTTAATGGTTGTGTCGACTACTACTGTTAACAGTTGTGTCGACATTACTGTTAATGGTTGTGTCGACACTACTGTTAACGGTTGTGTCGACTACTACTGTTAACGGTTGTGTCGACACTACTGTTAAGGGTTGTGTCGACAACTACTTTTAACGGTTGTGTCCACACTACTGTTAACGGTTGTGTCGACTACTACTGTTAACGGCTGCATCGACACTACTGTTAACGGTTGTGTCGACTACTACTGTCAACGGCTGTGTCGACACTACTGTTAACGGTTGTGTCGACACTACTGTTAACGGTTGTCTCGACACTACTGTTAACGGTTGTGTCGACACTACTGTAAACGGTTGTGTCGACACTACTGTTAACGATTGTGTCGACACTACTGTTAACAGTTGTGTCGACTTTACTGTTAATGGTTGTGTCGACACTACTGTTAACGGTTGTGTCGACAATACTGTTAACGGTTGTGTCGACACTACTGTTAACGGTTGTGTCGACTACTACTGTTAACGGTTGTGTCGACACTACTGTTAACGGTTGTGTCGACTACTACTGTTAACAGTTGTGTCGACAATACTGTTAACGGTTGTGTCGACACTACTGTTAACGGTTGTGTCGACTACTACTGTTAACGGTTGTGTCGACACTACTGTTAACGGTTGTGTCGACTACTACTGTTAACGGTTGTGTCGACACTACTGTTAACGGTTGTGTCGACACTACTGTTAACAGTTGTGTCGACATTACTGTTAATGGTTGTGTCGACTACTACTGTTAACGGCTGTGTCGACACTACTGTTAACGGTTGTGTCGACACTACTGTTAACGGTTGTCTCGACACTACTGTTAACGGTTGTGTCGACACTACTGTTAACGGTTGTGTCGACACTACTGTTAATGGTTGTGTCGACTACTACTGTTAACGGCTGTGTCGACACTACTGTTAACGGTTGTGTCGACACTACTGTTAACGGTTGTCTCGACACTACTGTTAACGGTTGTGTCGACACTACTGTTAACGGTTGTGTCGACACTACTGTTAACGGTTGTGTCGACACTACTGTTAACGGTTGTGTCGACAATACTGTTAACGGTTGTGTCGACACTACTGTTAACGGTTGTGTCGACTACTACTGTTAACGGTTGTGTCGACACTACTGTTAACGGTTGTGTCGACTACTACTGTTAACGGTTGTGTCGACAATACTGTTAACGGTTGTGTCGACACTACTGTTAACGGTTGTGTCGACTACTAATGTTAACGGTTGTGTCGACACTACTGTTAACCGCTGTGTCGACTACTACTGTTAAGGGTTGTGTCGACTACTACTGTTAACGGCTGTGTCGACTACTACTGTTAAGGGTTGTGTCAACACTACTGTTAACGGGTGTGTCGACTACTACTTTTAACGGTTGTGTCCACACTACTGTTAACGGTTGTGTCGACACTACTCTTAACGGTTGTGTCGACACTACTGTTAACGGTTGTGTCGACACTACTGTTAACAGTTGTGTCGACACTACTGTTAACAGTTGTGTCGACATTACTGTTAATGGTTGTGTCGACACTACTGTTAACGGTTGTGTCGACACTACTGTTAACAGTTGTGTCGACTACTACTGTTAACGGTTGTGTCGACACTACTGTTAACGGTTGTGTCGACACTACTGTTAACAGTTGTGTCGACTACTACTGTTAACGGTTGTGTCGATACTACTGTTAACGGTTGTGTCGACTACTACTGTTAATTGTTGTGTCGCCACTACTGTTAACGGTTGTGTCGACTACTACTGTTAACGGTTGTGTCGACACTACTGTTAAGGGTTGTGTCGACAACTACTTTTAACGGTTGTGTCCACACTACTGTTAACGGTTTTGTCGACTACTACTGTTAACGGCTGCATCGACACTACTGTTAACGGTTGTGTCGACTACTACTGTTAACGGCTGCATCGACACTACTGTTAACGGTTGTGTCGACTACTACTGTTAACGGCTGTGTCGACACTACTGTTAACGGTTGTGTCGACTACTACTGTTAACGGTTGTGTCGACACTACTGTTAACAGTTGTGTCGACTACTACTGTTAACGGTTGTGTCGATACTACTGTTAACGGTTGTGTCGACTACTACTGTTAATTGTTGTGTCGCCACTACTGTTAACGGTTGTGTCGACTACTACTGTTAACGGTTGTGTCGACACTACTGTTAAGGGTTGTGTCGACAACTACTTTTAACGGTTGTGTCCACACTACTGTTAACGGTTGTGTCGACTACTACTGTTAACGGCTGCATCGACACTACTGTTAACGGTTGTGTCGACTACTACTATCAACGGCTGTGTCGACACTACTGTTAACGGTTGTGTCGACTACTACTGTTAACGGTTGTGTCGACACTACTGTTAACGGTTGTGTCGACTACTACTGCTAACGGCTGTGTCGACACTACTGTTAACGGTTGTGTCGACTACTACTGTTAACGGTTGTGTCGACACTACTGTTAACGGTTGTGTCGACACTACTGTTAACGGTTGTGTCGACACTACTGTTAACGGTTGTGTCGACTACTACTGTTAACGGTTGTGTCGACACTACTGTTAACGGTTGTGTCGACTACTACTGTTAACGGTTGTGTCGATACTACTGTTAACGGTTGTCTCGACACTACTGTTAACGGTTGTGTCGACACTACTGTTAACGGTTGTGTCGACACTACTGTTAACGGTTGTGTCGACACTACTGTTAACAGTTGTGTCGACATTACTGTTAATGGTTGTGTCGACACTACTGTTAACGGTTGTGTCGACAACACTGTTAACGGTTGTGTCGACACTACTGTTAACGGTTGTGTCGACTACTACTGTTAACGGTTGTGTCGACACTACTGTTAACGGTTGTGTCGACACTACTGTTAACGGTTGTGTCGACTACTACTTTTAACGGTTGTGTCCACACTACTGTTAACGGTTGTGTCGACTACTACTGTTAATGGCTGCATCGACACTACTGTTAACGGTTGTGTCGACTACTACTGTTAACGGCTGCGTCGACACTACTGTTAACGGTTGTGTCGACTACTACTGTTAACGGCTGCATCGACACTACTGTTAACGGTTGTGTCGACTACTACTGTTAACGGTTGTGTCGACACTACTGTTAACGGTTGTGTCGACTACTACTGTTAACGGTTGTGTCGACACTACTGTTAACGGTTGTGTCGACTACTACTGTTAACGGCTGCATCGACACTACTGTTAACGGTTGTGTCGACTACTACTGTTAACGGCTGTGTCGACACTACTGTTAACGGTTGTGTCGACTACTACTGTTAACGGTTGTGTCGACACTACTGTTAACGGTTGTGTCGACACTACTGTTAACGATTGTGTCGACACTACTGTTAACGGTTGTGTCGACACTACTGTTAACGGTTGTGCCAACACTACTGTTAACGGCTGTGTCGACTACTACTGTTAACGGCTGTGTCGACACTACTGTTAACGGTTGTGTCGACTACTACTGTTAACGGTTGTGTCGACACTACTGTTAACGGTTGTGTCGACACTACTGTTAACGGTTGTGTCGACACTACTGTTAACGGTTGTGTCGACACTACTGTTAACGGTTGTGTCCACACTACTGTTAACGGTTGTGTCGATACTACTGTTAACGGTTGTGTCGACTACTACTGTTAATTGTTGTGTCGACTACTACTGTTAACGGTTGTGTCGACACTACTGTTAACGGTTGTGTCGACAATACTGTTAACGGTTGTGTCGACACTACTGTTAACGGTTGTGTCGACTACTACTTTTAACGGCTGTGTCCACACTACTGTTAACGGTTGTGTCGACACTACTGTTAACGGTTGTGTCGACTACTACTGTTAACGGTTGTGTCGACCCTACTGTTAACAGTTGTGTCGACACTACTGTTAACAGTTGTGTCGACATTACTGTTAATGGTTGTGTCGACACTACTGTTAACGGTTGTGTCGACACTACTGTTAACGGTTGTGTCGACACTACTGTTAACGGTTGTGTCGACACTACTGTTAACGGTTGTGTCGACTACTACTGTTAACGGTTGTGTCGACACTACTGTTAACGGTTGTGTCGACTACTACTGTTAACGGTTGTGTCGATACTACTGTTAACGGTTGTCTCGACACTACTGTTAACGGTTGTGTCGACACTACTGTTAACGGTTGTGTCGACACTACTGTTAACGGTTGTGTCGACACTACTGTTAACAGTTGTGTCGACATTACTGTTAATGGTTGTGTCGACACTACTGTTAACGGTTGTGTCGACAACACTGTTAACGGTTGTGTCGACACTACTGTTAACGGTTGTGTCGACACTACTGTTAAGGGTTGTGTCGACAACTACTTTTAACGGTTGTGTCCACACTACTGTTAACGGTTGTGTCGACTACTACTGTTAACGGCTGCATCGACACTACTGTTAACGGTTGTGTCGACTACTACTGTCAACGACTGTGTCGACACTACTGTTAACGGTTGTGTCGACTACTACTGTTAACGGTTGTGTCGACACTACTGTTAACGGTTGTGTCGACTACTACTGTTAACGGTTGTGTCGACACTACTGTTAACGGTTGTGTCGACTACTACTGTTAACGGCTGTGTCGACACTACTGTTAACGGTTGTGTCGACTACTACTGTTAACGGTTGTGTCGACACTACTGTTAACGGTTGTGTCGACACTACTGTTAACGGTTGTGTCGACACTACTGTTAACGGTTGTGTCGACTACTACTGTTAACGGTTGTGTCGACACTACTGTTAACGGTTGTGTCGACTACTACTGTTAACGGTTGTGTCGACACTACTGTTAACGGTTATGTCGACACTACTGTTAACGGTTGTGTCGACTACTACTGTTAACGGTTGTGTCGACACTACTGTTAACAGTTGTGTCGACATTACTGTTAATGGTTGTGTCGACTACTACTGTTAACGGCTGTGTCGACACTACTGTTAACGGTTGTGTCGACACTACTGTTAACGGTTGTCTCGACACTACTGTTAACGGTTGTGTCGACACTACTGTAAACGGTTGTGTCGACACTACTGTTAACGGTTGTGTCGACACTACTGTTAACAGTTGTGTCGACATTACTGTTAATGGTTGTGTCGACACTACTGTTAACGGTTGTGTCGACAATACTGTTAACGGTTGTGTCGACACTACTGTTAACGGTTGTGTCGACTACTACTGTTAACGGTTGTGTCGACACTACTGTTAACGGTTGTGTCGACTACTACTGTTAACGGTTGTGTCGACAATACTGTTAACGGTTGTGTCGACACTACTGTTAACGGTTGTGTCGACTACTACTGTTAACGGTTGTGTCGACACTACTGTTAACGGTTGTGTCGACTACTACTGTTAACGGTTGTGTCGACACTACTGTTAACAGTTGTGTCGACATTACTGTTAATGGTTGTGTCGACTAATACTGTTAACGGCTGTGTCGACACTACTGTTAACGGTTGTGTCGACACTACTGTTAACGGTTGTCTCGACACTACTGTTAACGGTTGTGTCGACACTAGTGTTAACGGTTGTGTCGACACTATTGTTAATGGTTGTGTCGACTACTACTGTTAACGGCTGTGTCGACACTACTGTTAACGGTTGTGTCGACACTACTGTTAACGGTTGTCTCGACACTACTGTTAACGGTTGTGTCGACACTACTGTTAACGGTTGTGTCGACACTACTGTTAACGGTTGTGTCGACACTACTGTTAACAGTTGTGTCGACATTACTGTTAATGGTTGTGTCGACACTACTGTTAACGGTTGTGTCGACAATACTGTTAACGGTTGTGTCGACACTACTGTTAACGGTTGTGTCGACACTACTGTTAACGGTTGTGTCGACTACTACTGTTAACGGTTGTGTCGACAATACTGTTAACGGTTGTGTCGACACTACTGTTAACGGTTGTGTCGACTACTACTGCTAACGGTTGTGTCGACACTACTGTTAACGGCTGTGTCGACTACTACTGTTAAGGGTTGTGTCGACTACTACTGTTAACGGCTGTGTCGACTACTACTTTTAAGGGTTGTGTCAATACTACTGTTAACGGGTGTGTCGACTACTACTTTTAACGGTTGTGTCCACACTACTGTTAACGGTTGTGTCGACACTACTCTTAACGGTTGTGTCGACACTACTGTTAACGGTTGTGTCGACACTACTGTTAACAGTTGTGTCGACACTACTGTTAACGGTTGTGTCGACACTACTGTTAACGGTTGTGTCGACTACTACTGTTAACGGTTGTGTCGACTACTACTGTTAACGGTTGTGTCGACACTACTGTTAACGGTTGTGTCGACTACTACTGTTAACGGCTGCATCGACACTACTGTTAACGGTTGTGTCGACTACTACTGTTAACGGCTGTGTCGACACTACTGTTAACGGTTGTGTCGCCTACTACTGTTAACGGTTGTGTCGACACTACTGTTAACAGTTGTGTCGACTACTACTGTTAACGGTTGTGTCGATACTACTGTTAACGGTTGTGTCGACTACTACTGTTAATTGTTGTGTCGACTACTACTGTTAATTGTTGTGTCGCCACTACTGTTAACGGTTGTGTCGACTACTACTGTTAACGGTTGTGTCGACACTACTGTTAAGGGTTGTGTCGACAACTACTTTTAACGGTTGTGTCCACACTACTGTTAACGGTTGTGTCGACTACTACTGTTAACGGCTGCATCGACACTACTGTTAACGGTTGTGTCGACTACTACTGTCAACGGCTGTGTCGACACTACTGTTAACGGTTGTGTCGACTACTACTGTTAACGGTTGTGTCGACACTACTGTTAACGGTTGTGTCGACTACTACTGTTAACGGTTGTGTCGACACTACTGTTAACGGTTGTGTCGACTACTACTGTTAACGGCTGTGTCGACACTACTGTTAACCGTTGTGTCGACTACTACTGTTAACGGTTGTGTCGACACTACTGTTAACGGTTGTGTCGACACTACTGTTAACGGTTGTGTCGACACTACTGTTAACGGTTGTGTCGACTACTACTGTTAACGGTTGTGTCGACACTACTGTTAACAGTTGTGTCGACTATTACTGTTAACGGTTGTGTCGATACTACTGTTAACGGTTGTGTCGACTACTACTGTTAATTGTTGTGTCGCCACTACTGTTAACGGTTCTGTCGACTACTACTGTTAACGGTTGTGTCGACACTACTGTTAACGGTTGTGTCGACTACTACTGTTAACGGCTGCATCGACACTACTGTTAACGGTTGTGTCGACTACTACTGTTAACGGCTGTGTCGACACTACTGTTAACGGTTGTGTCGACTACTACTGTTAACGGTTGTGTCGACACTACTGTTAACAGTTGTGTCGACTACTACTGTTAACGGTTGTGTCGATGCTACTGTTAACGGTTGTGTCAACTACTACTGTTAATTGTTGTGTCGCCACTACTGTTAACGGTTGTGTCCACTACTACTGTTAACGGTTGTGTCGACACTACTGTTAAGGGTTGTGTCGACAACTACTTTTAACGGTTGTGTCCACACTACTGTTAACGGTTGTGTCGACTACTACTGTTAACGGCTGCATCGACACTACTGTTAACGGTTGTGTCGACTACTACTGTCAACGGCTGTGTCGACACTACTGTTAACGGTTGTGTCGACTACTACTGTTAACGGTTGTGTCGACACTACTGTTAACGGTTGTGTCGACTACTACTGTTAACG
>JASKUP010000326.1:0-15071 GCA_030448955.1 Trichopoda pennipes
AATTACACTAAAATGTACTAAAATACACTAAGATATACTAAAATATACTAAATACACTAAAATATACTAAAATACACTAAAATATACTAGAATACATTAAAATATACTAAAATTCACTAAAATATACTAAAACACACTAAAATATATTCTAGAATACACTAAAATATACTAAAATACACTAAAATATACTAAAATACACTAAAATATACTAGAATAGGCTAAATTATACTAAAATATACAAAAATACACTAAAATTTACTAAGCTACACTAAAATATACTAAAATACACTAAAATATACTTAAATATACTAAAATATACTAGAATACACTAAAATATACTAAAATACACTAAAATATACTAAAATACACTAAAATATACCAGAATACACTAAAATATACTAAAATGCACTAGAATATACTAAAATACACTAAAATATACTAAAATACACTAAAATATACTAAAATACACTAAAATATACTAAATACATTAAATATACTAGAATAGGCTAAAATATACTAAAATTTACAAAAATACACTAAAATTTACTAAACTACACTAAAATACACTAAAATATACTAATATACAGTAAATTATACCAAAATACACTATAATATATTAAAATATACTAAAATATACTAAAATACGCTAAAATATACTAAAATACAATAAAATATATTAAGATACACTCAAATATACTAAAAAACACTAAAAAATACTATAATACACTAAAATATACTAAAATACCATAAAATATACTCAAATACACTAATAGAGTACACTAAAATATAATAAATTACACTAAAATATACTAAAATACACTAAGATATACTAGAATAGGCTAAAATATACTAAAATATACAAAAATACACTAAAATATACTAAAATACACTAATATATACTAAAATATACTAAACTGGTTTAAAATATACTAAAATATATTAGAATACACTAAAATATACTAAAGTATACTAAAATACACTAAAATATACTAAAATACAATAAAATATACTAAAATACACTAAGACATACTAAAATACACTAAAATATACTAAAATACACTAAAATATACTAAAATACACTAAAATACACTAAAATATACTAAAATGCACTAAAATATACTAGAATGCACTAAAATATACTAAAATACACTAAAATATGCTAAAATATACTAAAATATACTAAAATACACTAAAATTTACTAAAATACAATAAAATATACTAAAATAAACTTAAATATCCTATACTAAAATATATTAGAATACACTAAAATATACCAAAATATACTAAAATACACTAAAATATACTAAAGTACAATAAAATATACTAAAATACACTAAAATATACTAAAATACACTAAAATATACTAGAATACACTAAAATATACTTGAATACACTAAAATATACTAAAATACACTAAAATATACTAAAATACACTAAAATATACTAGAATACACACTAAAATATACTAAAATACAATAAAATATACTAAAATACACTAAAATATACTAGAATACACTAAAATATAATAAAATACACTAAAATATACTAAAATACACTCAAATATACTAGAATACACTAAAATATACCAAAATACACTAAAATATACTAAAATATACTAAAATATACTAAAATACACTAAAATATAGTAGAATAGGCTAAAATATACTAAAATATACAAAAATACACTAAAATTTACTAAACCACACTAAAATATACTAAAATACACTAAAATATACTAAAATGCACTAAAATATACAAGAATACACTAAAATATACTAAAATGCACTAAAATATACTAGAATAAACTAAAATATACTAGAGTAGACTAAAATATACTAAAATATACTAAACTACACTAAAATATACTAAAATACAATAAAATATACTAAAATACACTAAAATATACTAAAATACACTAGAATATACTAAAATACACTGAAGTACAATATACTATAATACACTAAATTATACTAAATTATACTAAAATACACTAAAATATATTAAAATGCACTAAAATATACTAGAATAAACTAAAATATACTAGACTAGCCTAAATATACTAAAGCACACTAAAATATACTAAAATACAATAAATATACTAAAATACACCAAAATATACTAAAATACGCTAGAATATACTAAAATACACTAAAATACAATATACTGTAATACACTAAATTATACTAAGATATACTAAAATACACTAAAATATACTAAAATACACTAGAATATACTAAAATACACTAAAATATACTAAAATACTCTAATATATACTAAAATATACTAAAATACACTAGAATATACTAAAATACATATAATACAATATACTATAATACACTAAAATATACTAAAACATACTAAAGTACACTAAAATATACTAGAATATACTAAAATATACTAAAATACACTAAAATATGCTAAACTACATTAAAATATACTAAAATATATTAAAATACACTAAAATATACTAAAATACACTGAAGTATACTAAAATACACTAAAAAATACTAGAATACACTAAAATATACTAAAATACACTAAAATATTCTAAAATACACTAAAATATACTAGAATACACTAAAATACACTAAAATGTTCTAAAATACACTAAAATATACTAGAATACACTAAAATATACTAAAATACACTAAAATATACTAAAATACTAAAATACACTAAAATATACTAGAATACACTAAAATACACTAAAATATACTAAAATACACTAAAATATACTAGAATACACTAAAATATACTAAAATCCACTAAAATATAGTAAAATACACTGAAATATACTAAAATACACTAAAATATATTAAAATACACTTAAATATACTAAACTACACTAAAATATACTAGAATACACTAAAATATACTAAAATACACTAAAATATGCTAGAATACACTAAAATATGCTAAAATGCACTAAAATATACTAGAATACAATAAAATATATTATAATACACTAAAATATACTAAAATACACTAACATATACTAAAATACCATAAAATATACTAAAATACACTACTAAATATACTAGAGTACACTAGAGTATTCTAAAATACACTAAAATATAACACAATATACTATAATGCACTAAAATATACTAAAATACACTAAAATATACTAAAATACACTACAATATACTAAAATACTCTAAAATATACTAAAATACACTAAAATGTACTAACATACAGTAAAAAATACTAAAATACACTAAAATATACTAGAATACACTAAAATACACAAAAGCATACTAAAATACGCTAAAATATACTAGAATACACTAAAATATACTAAAATACACTAAAATATACTAGAGTACACTAGAGTATTCTAAAATACACTAAAATATAACACAATATACTATAATGCACTAAAATATACTAAAATACACTAAAATATACTAAAATACACTACAATATACTAAAATACTCTAAAATATACTAAAATACACTAAAATGTACTAACATACAGTAAAAAATACTAAAATACACTAAAATATACTAGAATACACTAAAATACACAAAAGCATACTAAAATACGCTAAAATATACTAAAATGCACTAAAATATACTAGAATAAACTAAAATATACTAGAGTAGACTAAAATATACTAAAATATACTAAACTACACTAAAATATACTAAAATACAATAAAATATACTAAAATACACTAAAATATACTAAAATACACTAGAATATACTAAAATACACTGAAGTACAATATACTATAATACACTAAATTATACTAAATTATACTAAAATACACTAAAATATACTAAAATGCACTAAAATATACTAGAATAAACTAAAATATACTAGACTAGCCTAAATATACTAAAGCACACTAAAATATACTAAAATACAATAAAATATACTAAAATACACCAAAATATACTAAAATACACTAGAATATACTAAAATACACTAAAATACAATATACTGTAATACACTAAATTATACTAAGATATACTAAAATACACTAAAATATACTAAAATACACTAGAATATACTAAAATACACTAAAATATACTAAAATACACTAATGTATACTAAAATATACTAAAATACACTAGAATATACTAAAATACATATAATACAATATACTATAATACACTAAAATATACTAAAACATACAACTAAGTACACTAAAATATACTAGAATATACTAAAATATACTAAAATACACTAAAATATGCTAAACTACATTAAAATATACTAAAATATATTAAAATACACTAAAATATACTAAAATACACTGAAGTATACTAAAATACACTAAAAAATACTAGAATACACTAAAATATACTAAATACACTAAAATATTCTAAAATACACTAAAATATACTAGAATACACTAAAATACACTAAAATGTTCTAAAATACACTAAAATATACTAGAATACACTAAAATATACTAAAATACACTAAAATATACTAAAATACACTAAAATATACTAGAATACACTAAAATACACTAAAATATACTAAAATACACTAAAATATACTAGAATACACTAAAATATACTAAAATCCACTAAAATATAGTAAAATACACTGAAATATACTAAAATACACTAAAATATATTAAAATACACTTAAATATACTAAACTACACTAAAATATACTAGAATACACTAAAATATACTAAAATACACTAAAATATGCTAGAATACACTAAAATATGCTAAAATGCACTAAAATATACTAGAATACAATAAAATATATTATAATACACTAAAATATACTAAAATACACTAACATATACTAAAATACCATAAAATATACTAAAATACACTAAAATATACTAAAATACACTAAAATATACTAGAGTACACTAGAGTATTCTAAAATACACTAAAATATAACACAATATACTATAATGCACTAAAATATACTAAAATACACTAAAATATACTAAAATACACTACAATATACTAAAATACTCTAAAATATACTAAAATACACTAAAATGTACTAACATACAGTAAAAAATACTAAAATACACTAAAATATACTAGAATACACTAAAATACACAAAAGCATACTAAAATACGCTAAAATATACTAGAATACACTAAAATATACTAAAATACACTAAAATATACTAAAATACACCAAGATATACTAATATACACTTAAATATACTAAACTACACTAAAATATACTAAAATACACTAAAATATACTAAAATACACTAAAATATACTAAAATACACTAAAATGTACCAAAATACACTAATATATATTAGAATACACTAAAATACACTAAAATACACTAAAATATACTCAAATACACTGAAATATATTAAAGTACAATAAATTATACCAGAATACATAAAGATATACTAAAATACGCTAAAATATACTAGAATACACTAAAATATATTAGAATACACTGAAATATGCTAAAATGCACTAAAATATACTAAAATACATTAAAATATACTAAAAACACTAAAATATACTAAAATACAGTAATATATACTAAAATAAGCTAATATATACTAGAATACCCTAAAATATACTAAAATTCCCCAAAATATACTAAAATACACTAAAATATATTAAAATACACTAGAATATACTAAAATACACTAAAATATTATACAATATACTATAATACACTTAAATATACTAAAATATACTAAAATACGCCAAAATATACTAAAATACACTAAAATATAGTAAAATACATTAAAATATACCAAAATATACTAATATACACTAAAATATAGTAAAATACACTACAATATACTAAAGTACTCTAAAATATACTAAAATACGCTAAAATATACTAAAATACACTAGAATATACTAAAATACACTAAAATATACTAAAACATACTAAAATACACTAAAATATACTAAAATACAATAAAATATACTAAAATACACTAAAATATACTAGAATACACTAAAATATACTAGAATACACTAAAATATACTAAAATTCACTAAAATATACTAGAATAAACTAAAATATACTAGAATAGACTAAAATATACTAAAACATACTAAAATACACTAAAATATACTAAAATACACTAAAATATACTAAAATACACTAAAATATACTAAAATACACTAAAAATATGCTAAAGTAAACTCAAATATACTAGAATACACTAAAATATACTAAAATGCACTAAAATATACTAGAATACACTAAAATATACTGAAATACACCAAAATATGCTAAAATATACTAAAATATACTAGAATACACTAAAATATACTAAATTCACTAAAATATACTAAAATACACTAAAATATACTAGAATACACTAAAATATACTAGAATAGACTAAAATATACTAAAATATACTAAAGTACACCAAAATATACTAAAATACAATAAAATATACTAAAATACACTAAAATATACTAAAATGCACTAGAATATACTAAAATACACTAAAATATACTAAAATACACTAAAATATACTAAAATACACTACAAATAAGCTAAAGTAAACTAAAATATACTAGAATACACTAAAATATACTAAAATGCACTAAAATATACTAGAATACACTAAAATATACTAAAATACACCAAAATATGCTAAAATATACTAAACTATACTAGAATACACTAAAATATACTAAATTCACTAAAATATACTCAAATACACTAAAATATACTAGAATACACCAAAATATACTAAAATACACTAAAATATACTAAAATACACTAAAATATAGTAGAATAGGCTAAAATATACTAAAATATACAAAAATACACTAAAATTTACTAAACTACACTAAAATATACTAAAATACACTAAAATATACTAAAATGCACTGAAATATACTAGAATACACTAAAATATACTAAAATGCACTAAAATATACTAGAATAAACTAAAATATACTAGAATAGACTAAAATATACTAAAATATACTAAACTACACTAAAATATACTAAAATACAATAAAATATACTAAAATACACTAAAATATACTAAAATACACTAGAATATACTAAAATACACTAAAGTACAATATACTATAATACACTAAATTATGCTAAAATATACTAAAATACACTAAAATATACTAAAATACACTAAAACATACTAAAATACACTAAAATATACCAAAAAATACACTAAAATATACTAAAATACACTAAAATATACTAGAATACACTAAAATATACTAAAATGCACTAAAATATACTAGAATAAACTAAAATATACTAGACTAGCCTAAATATACTAAAGCACACTAAAATATACTAAAATACAATAAAATATACTAAAATACACCAAAATATACTAAAATACACTAGAATATACTAAAATACACTAAAATACAATATACTATAATACACTAAATTATACTAAGATATACTAAAATACACTAAAATATACTAAAATACACTAGAATATACTAAAATACACTAAAATATACTAAAATACACTAATATATACTAAAATATACTAAAATACACTAGAATATACTAAAATACATATAATACAATATACTATAATACACTAAAATATACTAAAATATACTAAAGTACACTAAAATATACTAGAATATACTAAAATATACTAAAATACACTAAAATATGCTAAACTACATTAAAATATACTAAAATATATTAAAATACACTAAAATATACTAAAATACACTGAAAAATACTAAAATACACTAAAAAATACTAGAATACACTAAAATATACTAAAATACACTAAAATATTCTAAAATACACTAAAATATACTAGAATACACTAAAATACACTAAAATGTTCTAAAATACACTAAAATATACTAAAATACACTAAAATATACTAAAATACACTAAAATATACTAAAATACACTAAAATATACTAGAATACACTAAAATACACTAAAATATACTAAAATACACTAAAATATACTAGAATACACTAAAATATACTAAAATACACTAAAATATAGTAAAATACACTGAATTATACTAAAATACACTAAAATATATTAAAATACACTTAAATATACTAAACTACACTAAAATATACTAAAATACACTAAAATATACTAGAATACACTAAAATATACTAGAATACACTAAAATATGCTAAAATGCACTAAAATATACTAGAATACAATAAAATATATTATAATACTCTAAAATATACTAAAATACACTAACATATACTAAAATACCATAAAATATACTAAAATACACTAAAATATACTAAAATACACTAAAATATACTAAAATACACTACAATATACTAAAATACTCTAAAATATACTAAAATACACTAAAATGTACTAACATACACTAAAAAATACTAAAATACACTAAAATATACTAGAATACACTAAAATACACAAAAGCATACTAAAATACGCTAAAATATATTAGAATACACTAAAATATACTAAAATACACTAAAATATACTAAAATACACCAAAATATACTAAAATACACCTAAAAATACTAAACTACACTAAAATATACTAAAATACACTAAAATATACTAAAATACACTAAAATATACTAAAATACACTAAAATGTACCAAAATACACTAATATATATTAGAATACACTAAAATACACTAAAATACACTAAAATATACTCAAATACACTGAAATATATTAAAGTACAATAAATTATACCAGAATACATAAAGATATACTAAAATACGCTAAAATATACTAGAATACACTAAAATATATTAGAATACACTGAAATATGCTAAAATGCACTAAAATATACTAAAATACAATAAAATATACTAAAAACACTAAAATATACTAAAATACAGTAATATATACTAAAATAAACTAAAATATACTAGAATACCCTAAAATATACTAAAATTCCCCAAAATATACTAAAATACACTAAAATATATTAAAATACACTAGAATATACTAAAATACACTAAAATATTATACAATATACTAAAATACACTAAAATATACTAAAATATACTAAAATACGCTAAAATATACTAAAATACACTAAAATATAGTAAAATACATTAAAATATACTAAAATATACTAATATACACTAAAATATAGTAAAATACACTATAATATACTAAAGTACTCTAAAATATACTATAATACACTAAATTACACTAAAATATACTATAGTACCCTAAAATATACTAAAATGTACTAAAACAAACTAAAATATACTAAAATACACTAAAATAAACTAGAATAGACTAAAATGTAGTAAAATTCACTAAAATATAGTAAAATACATTTAAATATATTAAAATGAACTAAAATATACTAGAGTACCCTAAAATATACTAAAATATAGTAAAATACACTAAAATATACTAAAATACACTAAAATAAACCAGAATACACAAAAATGTACCAAAGTACGCTAAAATATACTAGAATACACTAAAATATACTAAAATACACTAAAATATACTAAAATACACTAAAATATTCTAAAATACACTAAAATATACTAGAATACACTAAAATACACTAAAATATACTAAAACACACTAAAGTATACTAAAATACACTAAAATACACTAAAATATGCTAAAATACACTAGAATATACTAAACTGCACTAAAATACGATACAATATACTATAATACACTTAAATATACTAAAGTTTACTAAAATAAACTAAACTATACTAAAATATACCAGATTATACTAAAATACATTAAAATATTCGAAAATACACTAAAATATACTAAAATACATTAAAATATACTAAAATACACTAGAGTATACTAAAATACACTAAAATATAATACAATATACTATAATAAACTAAAATTTACTAAAATATACTAACACACACAAAAATATACTAAAATACACTACAATATACTAAAATACTCTAAAATATACTAAAATACACTAAAATATACTAACATACACTAAAATATACTAGAATACACTAGAATATACTAGAATACACTAAAATATACTAAAATATACTAAAATACACTAACATATACTAAAAACACTAAAAAATACTAAAATACACTAAAATATACTAGAATACACTAAAATACACTAAAATATACTAAAATACACTAAAATATACTAAAATACACTAAAATATACCAAAATACAATAAAATATACTAAACTTCACTCAAATAAACTAAAATACATTAAAATATACTAGAATACACTAAAATATACTAAAACAAACTAAAATATACTAAAAAACACCAAAATAAACTAGAATACACTAAAATGTACTAAAATACACTAAACTATGTAATAATACACTGAAATATACTAGCATACACTAAAATATACTAAAATACACTAAAATATTCTAAAATATACTAAAATACACTAAAATATACTAAAAAAACACTAAAAAATACTAAAATACAGTAAAATATACTAGAATACACTAAAATACACTAAAATATACTAAACTTTACCAAAATACACTAAAATATACTAGACTACACTAAAATAAACTAAAATATGCTAAAATGCACTGAAATATACTAGAATACACTAAAATATACTAAAATACACTAAAATATACTAAAATACACTAAAATATACTAAAATACTCTAAAATATACCAGAATACACAAAAATATACTAAAATACGTTAAAATATACTAGAATACACTAAAATATACTAAAATACACTAAAATACACTAAAATATACTAAAATATACTAAAATACACTAAAATAAACTAGAATACACTAAAATATACTAAAATACACTAGAGTATAATAAAATACACTAAAATATAATACAATATACTATAATACACTAAAATATACTAAAATATACTAAAATACACTAAAATATCCCTTCGTTGCATGATTAAATTTCCTTGAGAATAAAATTTTTTTTGCATATTGTATTTATTGGGAATAGAGTTAGGATGCCAAAAATAAAATTTTGGTTGATTCAGAGTTTTAATAAAAAAGTTAGGAAACATATCATATATGCAAATTCATGCAGCAAAATTGGCAAATTTGAATTTTTTCTGTCCAGTATTTTATTGGAATTGAAATTTTTATTTATGAATAATTAAAAATGGAAATTAATTAAACAATTGAAGCTTTATAAACTAAAATTATTTTATTCACATATATATGTATATACATATAAACTTTCTCACTTACATTCACTTTTGTATATATTATATACAATGAGAAAAGGTAGACTGGGCTTACTGTATTCAACATATCATTCGGAATGAAATTGAAACACAAACTATAAAACTATATTTGGACAAGCAATCGCGATTTTTTTCCCCAACTTCTTGTCAAATCTTTCAACTGCTGACTCAGGATTCTTTCCACAATAGTTTGACATTAAGTTCACAATTTTGCTATCTCTCTAAGAAACAACAGATATATATTAAAATTATCAATCATGGTAACGTATTCAGTGGACTCTCCACGTGATCTTTTCATAAGAAATTTTTCGTCTACAAATTTAAAGTTTAGTATACGATTCCGCCGTACAGTTCCAAGTGAATAAATTCCGCGGTTGGCTAAAGTCAACATTAATGGCATGGATGTGTAAAAGTTGTCAAAGAAGACTTTGTAGTTGTTTTGGGAGGGAACATCCCGCAGTAGTCTTATGACAATATTCGCACTAGATCCTAAATCCGGTTCTTTTGAAAGTCTATGTATGGGGCTATTCTCTTTACCATTGTATCCGGACACTCCAGCTAAGACATAAAGCTTAAATCCCCACTTATGTGGTTTCATTGGAAGACACTGCTTTAAATATGATTTGCATTTTGTAGAACATAATTGTTTATCTACCGAAAGGCAGCTTTCATATAGGACCGACTTTAACTTTTCAATCAAATGATTAACAACAGGTCTAATTTTAAAAAGGCGGTCAAAATTTGGATGATCTTTTTTCTTCATGTCGTCATTATTATTAAAATGCAGCATTGACTTTATTTTTTCGAATCTATTTAGAGACATTGTCTCTTGGATTAATTTATTTCCGATAATTGGTGCCCAATAACGTCTATTGTTTGGAATTTGCACAACTGACATGACAATGCATATACCAAGGAATTTTTAGTAAGTCTTGTTCATCCATTTGTTCGCGGCTTTCTGGATTTTTTTGACAAGCATATAAGTTAGATTGATACATAACTGACTTTATAAGATCGGAAAAGAAATGTGCAAAATAGCTATAGGGCCCGTTTAAATTTAAAAATTGCTCTAGAAGACTTTCATTTCCCTTAAAGTTCGTATTTAGGTCAGTATCAAAATCTTTTTGCTTCCAAATTATTTTAGTATATCTCTCTTTAAAAGAGGCAACGTCAACAATTGACCGCTTCTCATTGACACACTCTTCTAAACCAGGTTCTTTTTCTGCACCGTTTTCGCCTTCTATATTTTCAGCTCTGTTTAAGTTTACTTCAACATTTATATCTCTGTCATCATCATCAAAATATTCATCTTCGCTTTCTTCCCAACCTTCTATTATTTTTTGGATTTTCTGATCCGTAAGTGCCCTGTTAATAATATACGTACCTTAAATGCATGATAATGCATATGTGCAATTATATAACATATATGCAATAGCGTCTCATATTGGATAAAACGCATGAGATTGCATATGTGATATAATACATTGCAGCACATCATCAAATATTATTTTTTAGCACAGGTAGGCAAAAAATAATGGCAAACCAGTTATTTCTTGTATATAGTACTTACATTTCATAAAACGTTAATAATATTTGTCAATATTAATATAAAACAACAAACTTTTTCACGTGCTAAAAACACTGCATTAAATTTTATTTTTTTTTAAGTAAATTTATCACACCACTTGAAAGATCGCACGCTAAACTGAATTTATTGACTTCAAAGAGAGAGCCGAAAAACAAGTAACGGTAAAATAGAAAACAGAACGGTTCCCAGATGAACGAAAAGTTAACATTGCATATCTGCCATGCCATGCATCGAAGGGATATACTAAAATACAGTACAATATATTAAAATGCTCTAAAATATACTCAAATACACTAAAATATACTAAAATACACTAAAATATACTAGCATACACTAAAATATACTAAAATACACTAAAATATTCTAAAATATACTACACTACACTAAAATATACTAAAATACACTAAAAAAAAATATACACTCAAATACACTTAAATATACTTAAATACACTGAAATATACTAAAATACACTAAAATATACTAAAAAACACTAAAAAATACTAAAATACACTAAAATACACTAAAATATACTAAAATGCACTGAAATATACTAGAATACTCTAAAATATACTAAAATACACTAAAATATACTAAAATACACTAAAATACACTAAAATATACTAAACATTACCAAAATACACTAAAATACACTAAAATATACTAGAATACACTAAAATATACTAAAATACACTAAAATACACTAAAATATACTAAAATGCACTGAAATATACTAGAATACTCTAAAATATACTAAAATACACTAAAATATACTAAAATACACTAAAATATACTAAAATACAATTAAAAATACTAAAATACACTAAAATATACTAAAATACACTAAAATATACCATAATACACAAAAACCCACTAAAATACGCTAAAATATACTAGAATACACTAAAATATACTAAAATACACTAAATTATACTAAAATACACCAATATATACTAAAATACACTTAAATACACTAAAATACACTAAAATATACTAAAATACACTAAAATATACAAAAATACACTAAAATACATCAAAATACACTAAAATATACCAAAGTACAATAAAATATATTAGAATACACTAAAATATATTAAAATACACTAAAATATACTAGAATACACTAAAATATACTAAAATACACTAAAATATACTAAAATACACTACAATATACCAAAATACACTAGTATATATTAGAATACACTAAAATACACTAAAATATACTCAAATACACTGAAATATACTAAAGTACACTAAATTATACCAGGATACACAAAGATATACTGCAATACGCTAAAATATACTACAATACACTAAAATATATTAGAATACACTGAAATATGCTAAAATACACTAAAATATACTAAAATACAATAAAATATACTAAAATACACTAAAATATACTAAAATACAGTAAAATATACTAAAATAAACTAAAATATACTAAAATACAGTAAAATATACTAAAATAAACTAAAATATACTAGAATACCCTAAAATATACTAAAATTCACTAAAATATACTAAAATGCACTAAAATATATTAAAATACACTAGAATATTCCAAAATACACTAAAATATAATACAATATACTATAATACACTAAAATATACTAAAATATACTAAAATACGCTAAAATATACTGAAATACACTAAAATATAGTAAAATACACTAAAATATACTAGAATACACTAATATATACTAAAATATACTAATATACACTAAAATATAGTAAAATACACTACAATATACTAAAATACTCTAAGATATACTATAATACACTAAAATATACTATAATACCCTAAAATATACTAAAATATACTAAAACAAACTAAAATATACTAAAATACACTAAAATAAACTAGAATACACTAAAATGTAGTAAAATACACTAAAATATACTAAAATACACTAAAATATACTTAAATATACTAGAATACACTAAAATATACTAAAGTGCACTAAAATATACTAGAATACACTAAAATATACTAAAATACACTAAAATATACTAAAATACACTGAAATATACTAGAATACACTAAGATACACTAAAATATACTAGAATACACTAAAATATACTAAAATACACCAAAATATACTAAAACACACTAAAATATACTAAAATACACTGATATAAACTAGACTACACTAAAATACACTAAAAAATATATACTAACATACACTGAAATCTAAAATACAATAAAATATATCAGAATACACAAAAATATACTAAAATACACTAAAATATACTAAAATACACTAAAATAAACTAGAATACACTAAGGTGTACTAAAATACACTAAAATATACTAAAATACACTAAAATATACTAAAATACAGTTAAATACACTAAAATATACGAAAATACACTGAAATATACT
>JASKUP010000327.1:2500-7500 GCA_030448955.1 Trichopoda pennipes
CTTTCGCCCCTATACTCAATTCTGACAATCGATTTGCACGTCAGAACTGTTTCGGTCTTCCATCAGGGTTTCCCCTGACTTCAACCTGATCAAGTATAGTTCACCATCTTTCGGGTCACAGCATATATGCTCAAGGTACGCTCTAGATAGAGGTATAAATAATATAAATATTATTATACATAACTGTATAGAACGCCCCGGGATTGAATTAATAGACTATTAAAAATAGATACTAAAAACTAATCCCATTAAAAAGTTATGTTAATTTCGCTATTAAGTTTGTTATTCCCAATAACTTGCATATATGTTAGACTCCTTGGTCCGTGTTTCAAGACGGGTCCCGAAGGTATCCTGAATCTTTCGCATTGTTAATCATATAAGTGCATATAATAAACATAAAAATCAATAATTAATATGCCATTATAAAATAAAAATTTATTTAAGCACTATATATAATAAAACTATCAATACTTTATCAAATCAAAAGCATTTATTCTATATTAAATTGCAAGCAAAATAATTTGAATAAACTTACGCATATTGATCTTATGATAAATATTTAATTTAATATTAATAGATTACAATGTCCTTTATAGAAAAAATGCACACCATTATTATAATATATATTTTTTATATATATTAAAATCATAATGATGAATTTTCTATAACGGATATTCAGGTTCATCGGGCTTAACCTCTAAGCAGTTTCACGTACTATTTAACTCTCTATTCAGAGTTCTTTTCAACTTTCCCTCACGGTACTTGTTTACTATCGGTCTCATGGTTATATTTAGTTTTAGATGGAGTTTACCACCCACTTAGTGCTGCACTATCAAGCAACACGACTCTTTGGAAATGTCATCTAGTAATCATTAACGTTATACGGGCCTGGCACCCTCTATGGGTAAATGGCCTCATTTAAGAAGGACTTAAATCGTTAATTTCTCATACTAGAAATTTGACACTCCATACACTGCATCTCACATTTGCCATAGAGACAAAGTGACTTAGTGCTGAACTGTTTTCTTTTCGCTCGCCGCTACTAAGAAAATCCTTGTTAGTTTCTTTTCCACCCCTCATTAATATGCTTAAATTCAGGGGGTAATCCCATATGAGTTGAGGTTGTATAATTATAAAAGTTAATTTTTATTTTAACTAAAATATATATCATAACTACCAATTCATAAATAAAATCTTTTTTTTTTCTGTTCTGCTACACAAGGGGCCGCCACTTTACCAAAAAAATGCCACCTTATAGTGTTATATAAATTTGCATTTGTGCAAATGTTAATGTGTATTTTGTGCCCAAACCCATAAAAAGCACACACATTCATTTATCCATAGAGCGGAATGGATATTTTTATTCTTTTTATTTCTTAAATGAGACAATTCTAGATTCATAAATTATTTTATGCTAGACCTTCCTCAACAAAATAAAAGAATTTATTTTGATTTTATTTAATGAGAGGTATTTTAATATCTTATATATATTAGTATTATGAATTAATTCTATCCAATAATACAATATGTGCTTTAAAAAAATTATAAAAAAAAAAAAATCTCTACATAATAAATTATTATAGAGATTTTAATATATTATAATTAAAAGCAACTTGTTAAGCATAGTCTTACAACCCTCAACCATATGTAGTCCAAGCAGCACTCTAATTATAAATTAAAGTACATTACAGCATGGACTGCGATATGCGTTCAAAATATCGATGTTCATGTGTCCTGCAGTTCACACGATGACGCACAGTTTGCTGCGTTCTTCATCGATCCATGAGCCAAGTGATCCACCGCTTAGAGTGATAATTTTATTTTATTTTAAATAAGCAATTCACAAATATATTTATTGAAAGAAATCAAAAATACACCAAAAAATTAATTGGCATATATCAATTCCTTCAATAATATTCAATACTTTATAAACATAAAATTTATGTTGCGAATGTCTTAGTTCCAAAAGAACATAATATTAACTTATATAAATATATAAGTACAACTATAATTTTATGTTTTATTCATTCAACGTCACTAAATACAATGACGATCCATTTGTTACCTCTTTTTAGCACACTTTTACCACTTATCCCATTTATTTTTAGATATTTCACATTTCATTTTCACTTATGTTTATCTCATTTTATTGTTAGACATTTCATTGTTAGACATTTCATTATTAGACATCATTAGATATTTCATTTTTAGACATCCATGTAAACATCGTCGTCACTAATAAGAATGACGTTCATTTGTTACCTTTTTTATCGCTTTTACCCGCTATTTTTTGATACATCAATTTTAGATATTTTTCTCATTTATATATGATTTTTGGCTTATATATGATTTTTGTGACAAGCACTTATAATTTTAATTATAATACTAAAATTCATTAATATTATAATTTTGTTTAACGGTAAGGAACACATTAATGATCCTTCCGCAGGTTCACCTACGGAAACCTTGTTACGACTTTTACTTCCTCTAAATAATCAAGTTCGGTCAACTTTTGCGAAACATCTGTAACACACGAGGCGTTACAGTGATCACGTCCGAAGACCTCACTAAATAATTCAATCGGTAGTAGCGACGGGCGGTGTGCACAAAGGGCAGGGACTTAATCAATGCGAGTTAATGACTCGCACTTACTAGGAATTCCAAGTTCATGTGAACAGTTTCAGTTCACAATCCCAAGCATGAAAGTGGTTCAGCGGTTTACCCGGACCTCTCGGTCTAGGAAATACACGTTGATACTTTCATTGTAGCGCGCGTGCAGCCCAGGACATCTAAGGGCATCACAGACCTGTTATTGCTCAATCTCATTATTGCTAGACGCAATTTGTCCATTTAAGAAGCTAGTGTCCTTTATAATGGGACAAACCAACAGGTACGGCTCCACTCTTGTAGACATCATCAAACACTTACACATTTTACTATGCTCATGAATGAAGGTTACAAAAAGCTTCAAACACCATAATCCTGAAAGCATCTATTTAATATATTTGAGTCTCGTTCGTTATCGGAATTAACCAGACAAATCACTCCACGAACTAAGAACGGCCATGCACCACCACCCATAGATTCGAGAAAGAGCTATCAATCTGTCTTACACACTTATGTTCGGACCTGGTAAGTTTTCCCGTGTTGAGTCAAATTAAGCCGCAGGCTCCACTCCTGGTGGTGCCCTTCCGTCAATTCCTTTAAGTTTCAGCTTTGCAACCATACTTCCCCCGGAGCCCAAAAGCTTTGGTTTCCCGGGAAGCGACTGAGAGAGCCATGATAGTAGCTACACCCAATTGCTAGCTGGCATCGTTTATGGTTAGAACTAGGGCGGTATCTGATCGCCTTCGAACCTCTAACTTTCGTTCTTGATTAATGAAAACATCTTTGGCAAATGCTTTCGCTTAAGTTAGTCTTACGACGGTCCAAGAATTTCACCTCTCGCGTCGTAATACTAATGCCCCCAAACTGCTTCTATTAATCATTACCTCTTGATCTAAAAACCAATGAAAGTAGAACAGGGGTCTTATTTCATTATTCCATGCACAAAATATTCAGGCATTTGGAGCCTGCTTTAAGCACTCTAATTTGTTCAAAGTAATTGTACCGGCCCACAACAACACTCGATGAAGAGCACTGAAGCAGGTTTAAATAGGAGGAATATGTGAAAAATACGAGTATTTAACACACATAAGAACTCCACCGGTAATACGCTTACATACATAAGGTACAGTACAAACTACAATTATAGTTGTACTACCCGCATGAAGCACAATTTCAACTACGAACGTTTTAACCGCAACAACTTTAATATACGCTATTGGAGCTGGAGTTACCGCGGCTGCTGGCACCAGACTTGCCCTCCAATAGGTCCTTGTTAAAGGATTTAAAGTGTACTCATTCCAATTACAGGGCCTCTAATATGAGTCCTGTATTGTTATTTTTCGTCACTACCTCCCCGAGCTGGGAGTGGGTAATTTACGCGCCTGCTGCCTTCCTTAGATGTGGTAGCCGTTTCTCAGGCTCCCTCTCCGGAATCGAACCCTGATTCCCCGTTACCCGTAGCAACCATGGTAGTCCTAGATACTACCATCAAAAGTTGATAGGGCAGACATTTGAAAGATCTGTCGCCGGTACGAGACCATGCGATCTGCAAGTTATCTAGAGTTCAACCATAATAACGATCTTGCGATCGCTTGGTTTTAGCCTAATAAAAGCACACGTCCCAAAGGTCCGTGTTTATAATGCATGTATTAGCTCTAGAATTACCACAGTTATCCAAGTAACTGCTAACGATCTAAGGAACCATAACTGATATAATGAGCCTTTTGCGGTTTCACTATTAATTCGTGTGTACTTAGACATGCATGGCTTAATCTTTGAGACAAGCATATAACTACTGGCAGGATCAACCAGAATAATGTTTTCTTTATATTTTCAATTAAACGAAAAATCAGCATATTTATGTGCGTCATTTTCGTCATTTTCATATAGTTAATAAAATTTTTCATTTTATAACATCTACTTATTTATCATTGCATACATATTGTATTTTCCAATACATATGATTTTATTTTGATATGTAATTAAGAATTACATATATACTCTTATATAAAAAAAGAATTTTTATATTTTCAAAAAATGCCACAAAAACAAATTCATCAATGTTGTATATAAATTACAACATAATTTATAAAGTTTAAATTAAAGCTAAAGACAAATTTAGCTTTATTACTTTATTGAATTTCCTTCAGAGTTAAGGATTATTTGCTACGACCACCAACACCATATTTTTTGTTCTTCTTTATATGTATTTTACTCTATTTGCATTTTTGCCTTTTTGTACTTTTGCCTTCTTGTACTTTTGTACTTTGCCGCCTTCTTGTAACTTTTGTACTTTTGCGTGCTATTCTCGTTTGTCTATCTACTTATTTATTTAAAACGCCACTGGCCTAATAGACAAGCACTGTGTATTGTATATACTGAATAATACTCCA
>JASKUP010000327.1:12500-15515 GCA_030448955.1 Trichopoda pennipes
TAAATGCACCAGCTATCCTGAGGGAAACTTCGGAGGGAACCAGCTACTAGATGGTTCGATTGGTCTTTCGCCCCTATACTCAATTCTGACAATCGATTTGCACGTCAGAACTGTTTCGGTCTTCCATCAGGGTTTCCCCTGACTTCAACCTGATCAAGTATAGTTCACCATCTTTCGGGTCACAGCATATATGCTCAAGGTACGCTCTAGATAGAGGTATAAATAATATAAATATTATTATACATAACTGTATAGAACGCCCCGGGATTGAATTAATAGACTATTAAAAATAGATACTAAAAACTAATCCCATTAAAAAGTTATGTTAATTTCGCTATTAAGTTTGTTATTCCCAATAACTTGCATATATGTTAGACTCCTTGGTCCGTGTTTCAAGACGGGTCCCGAAGGTATCCTGAATCTTTCGCATTGTTAATCATATAAGTGCATATAATAAACATAAAAATCAATAATTAATATGCCATTATAAAATAAAAATTTATTTAAGCACTATATATAATAAAACTATCAATACTTTATCAAATCAAAAGCATTTATTCTATATTAAATTGCAAGCAAAATAATTTGAATAAACTTACGCATATTGATCTTATGATAAATATTTAATTTAATATTAATAGATTACAATGTCCTTTATAGAAAAAATGCACACCATTATTATAATATATATTTTTTATATATATTAAAATCATAATGATGAATTTTCTATAACGGATATTCAGGTTCATCGGGCTTAACCTCTAAGCAGTTTCACGTACTATTTAACTCTCTATTCAGAGTTCTTTTCAACTTTCCCTCACGGTACTTGTTTACTATCGGTCTCATGGTTATATTTAGTTTTAGATGGAGTTTACCACCCACTTAGTGCTGCACTATCAAGCAACACGACTCTTTGGAAATGTCATCTAGTAATCATTAACGTTATACGGGCCTGGCACCCTCTATGGGTAAATGGCCTCATTTAAGAAGGACTTAAATCGTTAATTTCTCATACTAGAAATTTGACACTCCATACACTGCATCTCACATTTGCCATAGAGACAAAGTGACTTAGTGCTGAACTGTTTTCTTTTCGCTCGCCGCTACTAAGAAAATCCTTGTTAGTTTCTTTTCCACCCCTCATTAATATGCTTAAATTCAGGGGGTAATCCCATATGAGTTGAGGTTGTATAATTATAAAAGTTAATTTTTATTTTAACTAAAATATATATCATAACTACCAATTCATAAATAAAATCTTTTTTTTTTCTGTTCTGCTACACAAGGGGCCGCCACTTTACCAAAAAAATGCCACCTTATAGTGTTATATAAATTTGCATTTGTGCAAATGTTAATGTGTATTTTGTGCCCAAACCCATAAAAAGCACACACATTCATTTATCCATAGAGCGGAATGGATATTTTTATTCTTTTTATTTCTTAAATGAGACAATTCTAGATTCATAAATTATTTTATGCTAGACCTTCCTCAACAAAATAAAAGAATTTATTTTGATTTTATTTAATGAGAGGTATTTTAATATCTTTATATATTAGTATTATGAATTAATTCTATCCAATAATACAATATGTGCTTTAAAAAAATTATAAAAAAAAAAAAAATCTCTACATAATAAATTATTATAGAGATTTTAATATATTATAATTAAAAGCAACTTGTTAAGCATAGTCTTACAACCCTCAACCATATGTAGTCCAAGCAGCACTCTAATTATAAATTAAAGTACATTACAGCATGGACTGCGATATGCGTTCAAAATATCGATGTTCATGTGTCCTGCAGTTCACACGATGACGCACAGTTTGCTGCGTTCTTCATCGATCCATGAGCCAAGTGATCCACCGCTTAGAGTGATAATTTTATTTTATTTTAAATAAGCAATTCACAAATATATTTATTGAAAGAAATCAAAAATACACCAAAAAATTAATTGGCATATATCAATTCCTTCAATAATATTCAATACTTTATAAACATAAAATTTATGTTGCGAATGTCTTAGTTCCAAAAGAACATAATATTAACTTATATAAATATATAAGTACAACTATAATTTTATGTTTTATTCATTCAACGTCACTAAATACAATGACGATCCATTTGTTACCTCTTTTTAGCACACTTTTACCACTTATCCCATTTATTTTTAGATATTTCACATTTCATTTTCACTTATGTTTATCTCATTTTATTGTTAGACATTTCATTGTTAGACATTTCATTATTAGACATCATTAGATATTTCATTTTTTAGACATCCATGTAAACATCGTCGTCACTAATAAGAATGACGTTCATTTGTTACCTTTTTTATCGCTTTTACCCGCTATTTTTTGATACATCAATTTTAGATATTTTTCTCATTTATATATGATTTTTGGCTTATATATGATTTTTGTGACAAGCACTTATAATTTTAATTATAATACTAAAATTCATTAATATTATAATTTTGTTTAACGGTAAGGAACACATTAATGATCCTTCCGCAGGTTCACCTACGGAAACCTTGTTACGACTTTTACTTCCTCTAAATAATCAAGTTCGGTCAACTTTTGCGAAACATCTGTAACACACGAGGCGTTACAGTGATCACGTCCGAAGACCTCACTAAATAATTCAATCGGTAGTAGCGACGGGCGGTGTGCACAAAGGGCAGGGACTTAATCAATGCGAGTTAATGACTCGCACTTACTAGGAATTCCAAGTTCATGTGAACAGTTTCAGTTCACAATCCCAAGCATGAAAGTGGTTTCAGCGGTTTACCCGGACCTCTCGGTCTAGGAAATTACACGTTGATACTTTCATTGTAGCGCGCGTGCAGCCCAGGACATCTAAGGGCATCACAGACCTGTTATTGCTCAATCTCATTATTGCTAGACGCAATTTGTCCATTTAAGAAGCTAGTGTCCCTTTATAATGGGACAAACCAACAGGTACGGCTCCACTCTTGTAGACATCATCAAACACTTACACATTTTTACTATGCTCAT
>JASKUP010000328.1:0-54433 GCA_030448955.1 Trichopoda pennipes
GGATAGAGACGAGGGACTGAGACAGGGACGAGGGACTGAAACGAGGGACTGAGATAGAGACGAGGGACTGAGACAGGGATGATGGATGGAGACAGGGACGAGGGACTGAGATAGCGACGAGGGACTGAAACGAGGGACTGGGATAGAGACGAGGGACTGAGACAGGGACGAGATACTGAAACGAGATACTGAGATACTAGACGAGGGACTGAGACAGGGATGATGGATGGAGACAGGAACGAGGGACTGAGATAGCGACGAGGAACTGAAACGAGGGATGGGATAGGGACGAGGGACTGAACGAGGGACTGGGATAGAGGCGACGGGACTGAGACAGGGACGAGGGACTGAACGAGGGACTGAGATAGAGACGAGGGACTGAGACAGGGAGATGGATGGAGACAGGACGAGGGACTGAGACAGGGATGATGGATGGAGACAGGGACGAGGGACTGAGATAGCGACGAGGGACTAACGAGGGACTGGGATAGAGACGAGGGACTGAGACAGGGCCGAGGGACTGAAACGAGGGACAGAGATAGCGACGAGGGACTGAGACGGGATGATGGATGGAGACAGGGATGATGGATGGAGACAGGGATGATGGATGGAGACGGGACGAGGGACTGAGACAGGGACGAGGACTGCGACAGGGATGATGGATGGCAGACAGGGATGATGGACTGAGACAGGGACTGATGGACTGGACGGAAGGTTTGCTGGACTGAGACAGGGATGATGTATGGAGGACGGGATGATCGATGGACGGCAGGGACTGATGTATGGAGACAGGGACGAGGGTCTGAGACAGGGATGATGGATGGAGACAGGGACGAGCGACTGAGACAGCGATGATGGATGGAGACCGGGACGAGGGACTGAGACAGGGACGAGGGACTGAGACGGGATGACTGGATCGAGACAGGGACGAGGGACTGAGACAGGGATGATGGATGGAGACAGGGACGAGGGACTGAGACAGGGATGATGGATGGAGACAGGGACGAGCGACTGAGCAGGGACGAGGACTGAGACAGGGCTAAGGATGGAGACAGGGACGAGGGACTGAGCTAGAGACGAGGGACTGAGATAGAGCGAGGGACTGAGACAGGGATGATGGCTGGAGACAGGGACGAGGGACTGAGACAGGGATGCAGGATGGAGACAGGGACGAGGACTGAGACAGGGACGACGGGACTGAGACAGGGACGAGGGATGAGACAGGACGAGGGACTGACAGGGACGAGGGACTGAGACAGGGACGAGGGACTGAGACAGGGACGAGCGACTGAGACAGGGATGATGGATGGAGACAGGGACGAGGGACTGAGACAGGGACCGAGGGACAGACGACAGGGACGAGGGACTGAGACGGGATGCTGGATGGAGACAGGGACGAGGGACTGAGACAGGGACTGCTGGATGGAGACAGGGACGAGGGACTGAGACAGGGATGACTGGATGGAGACAGGACGAGCGACTGAGCAGGGACGACGGACTGAGACAGGGATGATGGATGGAGACAGGGACGAGGGACTGAGACGGGACTGAAACGAGGGACTGAGTAGAGACGAGGGACTGAGACAGGGATGATGGATGAAGCAGGGATGATGGATGGAGACAGGGATGATGGATGGAGACGGGACGAGGGACTGAGACAGGGACGAGGGACTGAGACAGGGATGCAGGATGGAGGACAGGGATGATGGACTGGAGGCAGGGACTGATGTATGGAGACAGGGACGAGGGTCTGAGACAGGGATGCTGGATGGAGACAGGGACGAGGGACTGAAACGAGGGACTGGGATAGGGACGAGGGACTGAACGAGGGACTGGGATAGAGACGAGGGACTGAGACAGGGACGAGGGACTGAGATAGAGACGAGGGACTGAGACAGGGATGATGGATGGAGACAGGGACGAGGGTCTGAGACAGGGATGATGGATGGAGACAGGGACGAGGGACTGAGATAGCGACGAGGGACTGAAACGAGGGACTGGGATACGAGCCGAGGGACTGAGACAGGGACGAGGGACTGAACGAGGGACTGAGATAGACGACGGGACTGAGACAGGGATGATGGATGGAGACAGGGATGATGGATGGAGACAGGGATGATGGATGGAGACAGGGATGAGGGACTGAGACAGGGACGAGGGACTGAGACAGGGACGAGGGACTGAGACAGGATGATGGATGGAACAGGGACTGATGGACTGAGACAGGGATGATGGATGGAGGAAGGGATGATGGACTGAGACAGGGATGATGGATGGAGGACAGGGATGATGGATGGAGGCAGGGACGAGGGACTGAACGAGGGACTGGGATAGAGCGAGGGACTGAGACAGGGACGAGGGACTGAACGAGGGACTGAGATAGAGACGAGGGACTGAAACGAGGGACTGAGATAGAGACGAGGGACTGAGACAGGGATGATGGATGGAGGCAGGGACTGATGGACTGAGACAGGGATGCTGGATGGAGGAAGGGATGATGGATGGAGGCGGGATGATGGAGACAGGGACGAGGACTGAGACAGGGATGATGGATGGAGACAGGGACGAGGGACTGAGATAGCGCGAGGGACTGAAACGAGGGACTGGGATAGGGACGAGGGACTGAACGAGGGACTGGGATAGAGACGAGGGACTGAGACAGGGACGAGGGACTGAGATAGCGACGAGGGACTGAGATCGCGCCGAGGGACTGAGATAGAGACGAGGGACTGAGACAGGGATGATGGATGGAGACAGGACGAGGGTCTGAGACAGGGATGATGGATGGAGACGGGACGAGGGACTGAAACGAGGGACTGGGATAGGGACGAGGGACTGAGACAGGGACGACGGACTGAGACAGGGATGATGGATGGAGACAGGGACGAGGGTCTGAGACAGGGATGATGGATGGAGACAGGGACGAGGGACTGAGATAGCGACGAGGGACTGAAACGAGGGACTGGGATAGGGACGAGGGACTGAAACGAGGGACTGGGATAGAGACGAGGGACTGAGACAGGGACGAGGGACTGAAACGAGGGACTGAGATAGAGACGAGGGACTGAGACAGGGATGATGGATGGAGACAGGGACGAGGGTCTGAGACAGGGATGATGGATGGAGACAGGGACGAGGGACTGAGATAGCGACGAGGGACTGAAACGAGGGACTGGGATAGAGACGAGGGACTGAGACAGGGACGAGATACTGAAACGAGATACTGAGATATAGACGAGGGACTGAGACAGGGATGATGGATGGAGACAGGAACGAGGGACTGAGATAGCGACGAGGAACTGAAACGAGGGACTGGGATAGGGACGAGGGACTGAAACGAGGGACTGGGATAGAGACGAGGGACTGAGACAGGGACGAGGGACTGAAACGAGGGACTGAGATAGAGACGAGGGACTGAGACAGGGATGATGGATGGAGACAGGGACGAGGGTCTGAGACAGGGATGATGGATGGAGACAGGGACGAGGGACTGAGATAGCGACGAGGGACTAAAACGAGGGACTGGGATAGAGACGAGGGACTGAGACAGGGCCGAGGGACTGAAACGAGGGACAGAGATAGAGACGAGGGACTGAGACAGGGATGATGGATGGAGACAGGGATGATGGATGGAGACAGGGATGATGGATGGAGACAGGGATGATGGATGGAGACAGGGACGAGGGACTGAGACAGGGACGAGGGACTGAGACAGGGATGATGGATGGAGACAGGGACGAGGGACTGAGATAGCGACGAGGGACTGAAACGAGGGACTGGGATAGGGACGAGGGACTGAAACGAGGGACTGGGATAGAGACGAGGGACTGAGACAGGGACGAGGGACTGAAACGAGGGACTGAGATAGAGACGAGGGACTGAGACAGGGATGATGGATGGAGACAGGGACGAGGGACTGAGATAGCGACGAGGGACTGAAACGAGGGACTGGGATAGAGACGAGGGACTGAGACAGGGACGAGATACTGAAACGAGATACTGAGATATAGACGAGGGACTGAGACAGGGATGATGGATGGAGACAGGAACGAGGGACTGAGATAGCGACGAGGAACTGAAACGAGGGACTGGGATAGGGACGAGGGACTGAAACGAGGGACTGGGATAGAGACGAGGGACTGAGACAGGGACGAGGGACTGAAACGAGGGACTGAGATAGAGACGAGGGACTGAGACAGGGATGATGGATGGAGACAGGGACGAGGGTCTGAGACAGGGATGATGGATGGAGACAGGGACGAGGGACTGAGATAGCGACGAGGGACTAAAACGAGGGACTGGGATAGAGACGAGGGACTGAGACAGGGCCGAGGGACTGAAACGAGGGACAGAGATAGAGACGAGGGACTGAGACAGGGATGATGGATGGAGACAGGGATGATGGATGGAGACAGGGATGATGGATGGAGACAGGGACGAGGGACTGAGACAGGGACGAGGGACTGAGACAGGGATGATGGATGGAGACAGGGATGATGGACTGAGACAGGGATGATGGATGGAGGAAGGTTTGATGGACTGAGACAGGGATGATGTATGGAGGAAGGGATGATCGATGGAGGCAGGGATGATGTATGGAGACAGGGACGAGGGTCTGAGACAGGGATGATGGATGGAGACAGGGACGAGCGACTGAGACAGCGATGATGGATGGAGACAGGGACGAGGGACTGAGACAGGGACGAGGGACTGAGACAGGGATGATGGATCGAGACAGGGACGAGGGACTGAGACAGGGATGATGGATGGAGACAGGGACGAGGGACTGAGACAGGGATGATGGATGGAGACAGGGACGAGCGACTGAGCCAGGGACGACGGACTGAGACAGGGATTATGGATGGAGACAGGGACGAGGGACTGAGATAGAGACGAGGGACTGAGATAGAGACGAGGGACTGAGACAGGGATGATGGATGGAGACAGGGACGAGGGACTGAGACAGGGATGATGGATGGAGACAGGGACGAGCGACTGAGACAGGGACGAGGGACTGAGACAGGGACGAGGGACTGAGACAGGAACGAGGGACTGAGACAGGGACGAGGGACTGACAGAGGACGAGGGACTGAGACAGGGACGAGCGACTGAGACAGGGATGATGGATGGAGACAGGGACGAGGGACTGAGACAGGGACGAGGGGACTGAGACAGGGACGAGGGACTGAGACAGGGATGATGGATGGAGACAGGGACGAGGGACTGAGACAGGGATGATGGATGGAGACAGGGACGAGGGACTGAGACAGGGATGATGGATGGAGACAAGGACGAGCGACTGAGACAGGGACGACGGACTGAGACAGGGATGATGGATGGAGACAGGGACGAGGGACTGAGACAGGGACTGAAACGAGGGACTGAGATAGAGACGAGGGACTGAGACAGGGATGATGGATGAAGACAGGGATGATGGATGGAGACAGGGATGATGGATGGAGACAGGGACGAGGGACTGAGACAGGGACGAGGGACTGAGACAGGGATGATGGATGGAGGAAGGGATGATGGATGGAGGCAGGGATGATGTATGGAGACAGGGACGAGGGTCTGAGACAGGGATGATGGATGGAGACAGGGACGAGGGACTGAAACGAGGGACTGGGATAGGGACGAGGGACTGAAACGAGGGACTGGGATAGAGACGAGGGACTGAGACAGGGACGAGGGACTGAGATAGAGACGAGGGACTGAGACAGGGATGATGGATGGAGACAGGGACGAGGGTCTGAGACAGGGATGATGGATGGAGACAGGGACGAGGGACTGAGATAGCGACGAGGGACTGAAACGAGGGACTGGGATAGAGACGAGGGACTGAGACAGGGACGAGGGACTGAAACGAAGGACTGAGATAGAGACGAGGGACTGAGACAGGGATGATGGATGGAGACAGGGATGATGGATGGAGACAGGGATGATGGATGGAGACAGGGACGAGGGACTGAGACAGGGACGAGGGACTGAGACAGGGATGATGGATGGAGACAGGGATGATGGACTGAGACAGGGATGATGGATGGAGGAAGGGATGATGGATGGAGGAAGGGATGATGGATGGAGGCAGGGATGATGTATGGAGACAGGGACGAGGGTCTGAGACAGGGATGATGGATGGAGACAGGGACGAGGGACTGGGATAGAGACGAGGGACTGGGATAGAGACGAGGGACTGAGACAGGGACGAGGGACTGAGACAGGGACGAGGGACTGAGACAGGGACTGAAACGAGGGACTGAGATAGAGACGAGGGACTGAGACAGGGATGATGGATGGAGACAGGGATGATGGATGGAGACAGGGATGATGGATGGAGACAGGGACGAGGGACTGAGACAGGGACGAGGGACTGAGACAGGGACGAGGGACTGAGACAGGGATGATGGATGGAGACAGGGATGACGGACTGAGACAGGGATGATGGATGGAGGAAGGGATGATGGACTGAGACAGGGATGATGGATGGAGGAAGGGATGATGGATGGAGGCAGGGATGATGTATGGAGACAGGGACGAGGGTCTGAGACAGGGATGATGGATGGAGACAGGGACGAGGGACTGAGATAGCGACGAGGGACTGAAACGAGGGACTGGGATAGGGACGAGGGACTGGGATAGGGACGAGGGACTGGGATAGAGACGAGGGACTGAGACAGGGACGAGGGACTGATATAGCGACGAGGGACTGAGATAGCGACGAGGGACTGAGATAGAGACGAGGGACTGAGACAGGGATGATGGATGGAGACAGGGACGAGAGTCTGAGACAGGGATGATGGATGGAGACAGGGACGAGGGACTGAGATAGCGACGAGGGACTGAAACGAGGGACTGGTATAGGGACGAGGGACTGAGACAGGGACGACGGACTGAGACAGGGATGATGGATGGAGACAGGGACGAGGGACTGAGATAGCGACGAGGGACTGGGATAGGAACGAGGGACTGAGACAGGGACGACGGACTAAGACAGGGATGATGGATGGAGACAGGGACGAGGGTCTGAGACAGGGATGATGGATGGAGACAGGGACGAGGGACTGAGATAGCGACGAGGGACTGAAACGAGGGACTGGGATAGGGACGAGTGACTGAAACGAGGGACTGGGATAGAGACGAGGGACTGAGACAGGGACGAGGGACTGAAACGAGGGACTGAGATAGAGACGAGGGACTGAGACAGGGATGATGGATGGAGACAGGGACGAGGGTCTGAGACAGGGATGATGGATGGAGACAGGGACGAGGGACTGGGATAGAGACGAGGGACTGAGACAGGGACGAGGGACTGAAACGAGATACTGAGATATAGACGAGGGACTAAGGCAGGGATGATGGATGGAGACAGGGACGAGGGTCTGAGACAGGGATGATGGATGGAGACAGGGACGAGGGACTGAGATAGCGACGAGGGACTGGGATAGGAACGAGGGACTGAGACAGGGACGACGGACTGAAACAGGGATGATGGATGGAGACAGGGACGAGGGTCTGAGACAGGGATGATGGATGGAGACAGGGACGAGGGACTGAGATAGCGACGAGGGACTGAAACGAGGGACTGGGATAGAGACGAGGGACTGAGACAGGGACGAGGGACTGAAACGAGGGACTGAGATAGAGACGAGGGACTGAGACAGGGATGATGGATGGAGACAGGGATGATGGATGGAGACAGGGATGATGGATGGAGACAGGGACTGAGACAGGGACGAGGGACTGAGACAGGGACGAGGGACTGAGACAGGGATGATGGATGGAGACAGGGATGATGGACTGAGACAGGGATGATGGATGGAGGAAGGGATGATGGACTGAGACGGGGACGATGGATGGAGACAGGGACGAGGGACTGAGACAGGGATGATGGATGGAGACAGGGACGAGGGACTGAGATAGCGACGAGGGACTGAAACGAGGGACTGGGATAGAGACGAGGGACTGAGACAGGGACGAGATACTGAAACGAGATACTGAGATATAGACGAGGGACTGAGACAGGGATGATGGATGGAGACAGGAACGAGGGACTGAGATAGCGACGAGGAACTGAAACGAGGGACTGGGATAGGGACGAGGGACTGAAACGAGGGACTGGGATAGAGACGAGGGACTGAGACAGGGACGAGGGACTGAAACGAGGGACTGAGATAGAGACGAGGGACTGAGACAGGGATGATGGATGGAGACAGGGACGAGGGTCTGAGACAGGGATGATGGATGGAGACAGGGACGAGGGACTGAGATAGCGACGAGGGACTAAAACGAGGGACTGGGATAGAGACGAGGGACTGAGACAGGGCCGAGGGACTGAAACGAGGGACAGAGATAGAGACGAGGGACTGAGACAGGGATGATGGATGGAGACAGGGATGATGGATGGAGACAGGGATGATGGATGGAGACAGGGATGATGGATGGAGACAGGGACGAGGGACTGAGACAGGGACGAGGGACTGAGACAGGGATGATGGATGGAGACAGGGACGAGGGACTGAGATAGCGACGAGGGACTGAAACGAGGGACTGGGATAGGGACGAGGGACTGAAACGAGGGACTGGGATAGAGACGAGGGACTGAGACAGGGACGAGGGACTGAAACGAGGGACTGAGATAGAGACGAGGGACTGAGACAGGGATGATGGATGGAGACAGGGACGAGGGTCTGAGACAGGGATGATGGATGGAGACAGGGACGAGGGACTGAGATAGCGACGAGGGACTGAAACGAGGGACTGGGATAGAGACGAGGGACTGAGACAGGGACGAGATACTGAAACGAGATACTGAGATATAGACGAGGGACTGAGACAGGGATGATGGATGGAGACAGGAACGAGGGACTGAGATAGCGACGAGGAACTGAAACGAGGGACTGGGATAGGGACGAGGGACTGAAACGAGGGACTGGGATAGAGACGAGGGACTGAGACAGGGACGAGGGACTGAAACGAGGGACTGAGATAGAGACGAGGGACTGAGACAGGGATGATGGATGGAGACAGGGACGAGGGTCTGAGACAGGGATGATGGATGGAGACAGGGACGAGGGACTGAGATAGCGACGAGGGACTAAAACGAGGGACTGGGATAGAGACGAGGGACTGAGACAGGGCCGAGGGACTGAAACGAGGGACAGAGATAGAGACGAGGGACTGAGACAGGGATGATGGATGGAGACAGGGATGATGGATGGAGACAGGGATGATGGATGGAGACAGGGATGATGGATGGAGACAGGGACGAGGGACTGAGACAGGGACGAGAGACTGAGACAGGGATGATGGATGGAGACAGGGATGATGGACTGAGACAGGGATGATGGATGGAGGAAGGTTTGATGGACTGAGACAGGGATGATGTATGGAGGAAGGGATGATCGATGGAGGCAGGGATGATGTATGGAGACAGGGACGAGGGTCTGAGACAGGGATGATGGATGGAGACAGGGACGAGCGACTGAGACAGCGATGATGGATGGAGACAGGGACGAGGGACTGAGACAGGGACGAGGGACTGAGACAGGGATGATGGATCGAGACAGGGACGAGGGACTGAGACAGGGATGATGGATGGAGACAGGGACGAGGGACTGAGACAGGGATGATGGATGGAGACAGGGACGAGCGACTGAGCCAGGGACGACGGACTGAGACAGGGATTATGGATGGAGACAGGGACGAGGGACTGAGATAGAGACGAGGGACTGAGATAGAGACGAGGGACTGAGACAGGGATGATGGATGGAGACAGGGACGAGGGACTGAGACAGGGATGATGGATGGAGACAGGGACGAGCGACTGAGACAGGGACGAGGGACTGAGACAGGGACGAGGGACTGAGACAGGAACGAGGGACTGAGACAGGGACGAGGGACTGAGACAGGGACGAGGGACTGAGACAGGGACGAGCGACTGAGACAGGGATGATGGATGGAGACAGGGACGAGGGACTGAGACAGGGACGAGGGACTGAGACAGGGATGATGGATGGAGACAGGGACGAGGGACTGAGACAGGGATGATGGATGGAGACAGGGACGAGGGACTGAGACAGGGATGATGGATGGAGACAAGGACGAGCGACTGAGACAGGGACGACGGACTGAGACAGGGATGATGGATGGAGACAGGGACGAGGGACTGAGACAGGGACTGAAACGAGGGACTGAGATAGAGACGAGGGACTGAGACAGGGATGATGGATGGAGACAGGGATGATGGATGGAGACAGGGATGATGGATGGAGACAGGGACGAGGGACTGAGACAGGGACGAGGGACTGAGACAGGGATGATGGATGGAGGAAGGGATGATGGATGGAGGCAGGGATGATGTATGGAGACAGGGACGAGGGTCTGAGACAGGGATGATGGATGGAGACAGGGACGAGGGACTGAAACGAGGGACTGGGATAGGGACGAGGGACTGAAACGAGGGACTGGGATAGAGACGAGGGACTGAGACAGGGACGAGGGACTGAGATAGAGACGAGGGACTGAGACAGGGATGATGGATGGAGACAGGGACGAGGGTCTGAGACAGGGATGATGGATGGAGACAGGGACGAGGGACTGAGATAGCGACGAGGGACTGAAACGAGGGACTGGGATAGAGACGAGGGACTGAGACAGGGACGAGGGACTGAAACGAAGGACTGAGATAGAGACGAGGGACTGAGACAGGGATGATGGATGGAGACAGGGATGATGGATGGAGACAGGGATGATGGATGGAGACAGGGACGAGGGACTGAGACAGGGACGAGGGACTGAGACAGGGATGATGGATGGAGACAGGGATGATGGACTGAGACAGGGATGATGGATGGAGGAAGGGATGATGGATGGAGGAAGGGATGATGGATGGAGGCAGGGATGATGTATGGAGACAGGGACGAGGGTCTGAGACAGGGATGATGGATGGAGACAGGGACGAGGAACTGGGATAGAGACGAGGGACTGGGATAGAGACGAGGGACTGAGACAGGGACGAGGGACTGAGACAGGGACGAGGGACTGAGACAGGGACTGAAACGAGGGACTGAGATAGACACGAGGGACTGAGACAGGGATGATGGATGGAGACAGGGATGATGGATGGAGACAGGGATGATGGATGGAGACAGGGACGAGGGACTGAGACAGGGACGAGGGACTGAGACAGGGACGAGGGACTGAGACAGGGATGATGGATGGAGACAGGGATGACGGACTGAGACAGGGATGATGGATGGAGGAAGGGATGATGGACTGAGACAGGGATGATGGATGGAGGAAGGGATGATGGATGGAGGCAGGGATGATGTATGGAGACAGGGACGAGGGTCTGAGACAGGGATGATGGATGGAGACAGGGACGAGGGACTGAGATAGCGACGAGGGACTGAAACGAGGGACTGGGATAGGGACGAGGGACTGGGATAGGGACGAGGGACTGAAACGAGGGACTGGGATAGAGACGAGGGACTGAGACAGGGACGAGGGACTGATATAGCGACGAGGGACTGAGATAGCGACGAGGGACTGAGATAGAGACGAGGGACTGAGACAGGGATGATGGATGGAGACAGGGACGAGAGTCTGAGACAGGGATGATGGATGGAGACAGGGACGAGGGACTGAGATAGCGACGAGGGACTGAAACGAGGGACTGGTATAGGGACGAGGGACTGAGACAGGGACGACGGACTGAGACAGGGATGATGGATGGAGACAGGGACGAGGGACTGAGATAGCGACGAGGGACTGGGATAGGAACGAGGGACTGAGACAGGGACGACGGACTAAGACAGGGATGATGGATGGAGACAGGGACGAGGGTCTGAGACAGGGATGATGGATGGAGACAGGGACGAGGGACTGAGATAGCGACGAGGGACTGAAACGAGGGACTGGGATAGGGACGAGTGACTGAAACGAGGGACTGGGATAGAGACGAGGGACTGAGACAGGGACGAGGGACTGAAACGAGGGACTGAGATAGAGACGAGGGACTGAGACAGGGATGATGGATGGAGACAGGGACGAGGGTCTGAGACAGGGATGATGGATGGAGACAGGGACGAGGGACTGGGATAGAGACGAGGGACTGAGACAGGGACGAGGGACTGAAACGAGATACTGAGATATAGACGAGGGACTAAGGCAGGGATGATGGATGGAGACAGGGACGAGGGTCTGAGCCAGGGATGATGGATGACGAGGGACTGAGATAGAGACGAGGGACTGAGACAGGGACGACGGACTAAGACAGGGATGATGGATGGAGACAGGGACGAGGGTCTGAGACAGGGATGATGGATGGAGACAGGGACGAGGGACTGAGGATAGCGACGAGGGACTGAAACGAGGGGACTGGGATAGGGACGAGTGACTGAAACGAGGGACTGGGATAGAGACGAGGGACTGAGACAGGGACGAGGGACTGAAACGAGGACTGAGATAGAGGACGAGGGACTGAGACAGGGATGATGGATGGAGACAGGGATGATGGATGGAGACAGGGATGATGGATGGAGACAGGGACGAGGGACTGAGACAGGGACGAGGGGACTGAGACAGGACGAGGGACTGAGACAGGGATGATGGATGGAGACAGGGAGATGATGGACTGAGACAGGGATGATGGATGGAGGAAGGGATGATGGACTGAGACGGGGACGATGGATGGAGGACAGGGACGAGGGACTGAGACAGGGATGATGGATGGAGACAGGGACGAGGGACTGAGACAGGGATGATGGATGGAGGAAGGGATGATGGATGGAGGCAGGGATGATGGATGGAGACAGGGACGAGGGACTGAGATAGCGACGAGGGACTGAAACGAGGGACTGGGATAGGGACGAGGGACTGAAACGAGGGACTGGGATAGATACGAGGGACTGAGACAGGGACGAGGGACTGAAACGAGGGACTGAGATAGAGACGAGGGACTGAGACAGGGATGATGGATGGAGACAGGGACGAGGGTCTGAGTCAGGGATGATGGATGGAGACAGGACGAGGGACTGAGATAGCGACGAGGGACTGAAACGAGGGACTGGGATAGAGACGAGGGACTGAGACAGGGACGAGGGACTGAAACGAGGGACTGAGATAGAGACGAGGGACTGAGACAGGGATGATGGATGGAGACAGGGATGATGGATGGAGACAGGGATGATGGATGGAGACAGGGACGAGGGGACTGAGACAGGGACGAGGACTGAGACAGGGATGAGGGACTGAGACAGGATCATGGATGGAGACAGGGATGATGGACTGAGACAGGGATGATGGATGGAGGAAGGGATGATGGATGGAGGCAGGGATGATGTATGGAGACAGGGACGAGGGTCTGAGACAGGGATGATGGATGGAGACAGGGACGAGGGACTGAGATAGCGACGAGGGACTGAAACGAGGGACTGGGATAGGACGAGGGACTGAAACGAGGGACTGGGATAGAGACGAGGGACTGAGACAGGGACGAGGGACTGAGATAGCGACGAGGGGACTGAGATAGCGACGAGGGACTGAGATAGAGACGAGGACTGAGACAGGGATGATGGATGGAGACAGGGACGAGGGTCTGAGACAGGGATGATGGATGGAGACAGGGACGAGGGACTGAAACGAGGGACTGGGATAGGGACGACGGACTGAGACAGGGACGACGGACTGAGACAGGGATGATGGATGGAGACAGGGACGAGGGTCTGAGACAGGGATGATGGATGGAGACAGGGACGAGGGACTGAGATAGCGACTAGGGACTGAAACGAGGGACTGGGATAGAGACGAGGGACTGAGACAGGGACGAGGGACTGAAACGAAGGACTGAGATAGAGACGAGGGACTGAGACAGGGATGATGGATGGAGACAGGGATGATGGATGGAGACAGGGATGATGGATGGAGACAGGGACGAGGGACTGAGACAGGACGAGGGACTGAGACAGGGATGATGGATGGAGACAGGGATGATGGACTGAGACAGGGATGATGGATGGAGGAACGGATGATGGATGGAGGAAGGGATGATGGATGGAGGCAGGGATGATGTATGGAGACAGGGGACGAGGGTCTGAGACAGGGATGATGGATGGAGACAGGGACGAGGGACTGGGATAGAGACGAGGGACTGGGATAGAGACGAGGGACTGAGACAGGGACGAGGGACTGAGACAGGGACGAGGGACTGAGACAGGGACTGAACGAGGGGACTGAGATAGAGACGAGGGACTGAGACAGGGATGATGGATGGAGACAGGGATGATGGATGGAGACAGGGATGATGGATGGAGACAGGGACGAGGGACTGAGACAGGACGAGGGACTGAGACAGGGACGAGGGACTGAGACAGGGACGAGGGACTGAGACAGGGATGATGGATGGAGACAGGGATGACGGACTGAGACAGGGATGATGGATGGAGGAGGGATGATGGACTGAGACAGGGATGATGGATGGAGGAAGGGATGATGGATGGAGGCAGGGATGATGTATGGAGACAGGGACGAGGGTCTGAGACAAGGATGATGGATGGAGACAGGGACGAGGGACTGAGATAGCGACGAGGACTGAAACGAGGGACTGGGATAGGGACGAGGGACTGGGATAGGACGAGGGACTGAAACAGAGGACTGGGATAGAGACGAGGGACTGAGACAGGGACGAGGGACTGATATAGCGACGAGGACTGAGATAGCGACGAGGGACTGAGATAGAGACGAGGACTGAGACAGGGATGATGGATGGAGACAGGGACGAGAGTCTGAGACAGGGATGATGGAATGGAGACAGGGACGAGGGACTGAGATAGCGACGAGGGACTGAAACGAGGGACTGGTATAGGACGAGGGACTGAGACAGGGACGACGGACTGAGACAGGGACGAGGGACTGAGATAGCGACGAGGGACTGGGATAGGAACGAGGGACTGAGACAGGGACGACGGACTAAGACAGGGATGATGGATGGAGACAGGGACGAGGGTCTGAGACAGGGATGATGGATGGAGACAGGGACGAGGGACTGAGATAGCGACGAGGGACTGAAACGAGGGACTGGGATAGGGACGAGTGACTGAAACGAGGGACTGGGATAGAGACGAGGGACTGAGACAGGACGAGGGACTGAAACGAGGGACTGAGATAGAGACGAGGGACTGAGACAGGGATGATGGATGGAGACAGGGACGAGGGTCTGAGACAGGATGATGGATGGAGACAGGGACGAGGACTGGGGATAGAGACGAGGGACTGAGACAGGGACGAGGGACTGAAACGAGATACTGAGATATAGACGAGGGACTAAGGCAGGGATGATGGATGGAGACAGGGACGAGGGTCTGAGACAGGGATGATGGATGGAGACAGGACGAGGGACTGAGATAGCGACGAGGGACTGAAACGAGGGACTGGGATAGGGACGAGGGTCTGAAACGAGGGACTGGGATAGAGACGAGGGACTGAGACAGGGACGAGGGACTGAAACGAGGACTGAGATAGAGACGAGGGACTGAGACAGGGATGATGGATGGAGACAGGGACGAGGGTCTGAGACAGGGATGATGGATGGAGAAAGGGACGAGGGACTGGGATAGAGACGAGGGACTGAGACAGGGACGAGGGGACTGAAACGAGATACTGAGATATAGACGAGGGACTGAGACAGGGATGATGGATGGAGACAGGGAGGAGGGTCTGAGACAGGGATGATGGATGGAGACAGGGACGAGGGACTGAGATAGCGACGAGGGACTGGGATAGGAAACGAGGACTGAGACAGGGACGACGGACTGAGACAGGGATGATGGATGGAGACAGGGACGAGGGTCTGAGACAGGGATGATGGATGGAGACAGGGACGAGGGACTGAGACAGCGACGAGGGACTGAAACGAGGGACTGGGATAGAGACGAGGGACTGAGACAGGGACCTGAAACGAGGGACTGAGATAGAGACGAGGGACTGAGACAGGGATGATGGATGGAGACAGGGATGATGGATGGAGACAGGGATGATGGATGGAGACAGGGACGAGGGACTGAGACAGGGACGAGGGACTGAGACAGGGATGATGGATGGAGACAGGGATGATGGGACTGAGACAGGGATGATGGATGGAGGAAGGGGATGATGGACAGAGACGGGGACGATGGATGGAGACAGGGACGAGGGACTGAGACAGGGATGATGGATGGAGACAGGGACGAGGGACTGAGACAGGGATGATGGATGGAGGAAGGGATGATGGATGGAGGCAGGGATGATGGATGGAGACAGGGATGATGGATGGAGACAGGGACGAGGGTCTGAGACAGGGATGATGGATGGAGACAGGGACGAGGGATTGAGATAGCGACGAGGGACTGAAACGAGGGACTGGGATAGGGACGAGGGACTGAAACGAGGGACTGAGATAGAGACGAGGGACTGAGACAGGGATGATGGATGGAGACAGGGATGATGGATGGAGACAGGGATGATGGATGGAGACAGGGATGATGGATGGAGACAGGGACGAGGGACTGAGACAGGGACGAGGGACTGAAACGAGGGACTGAGATAGAGACGAGGGACTGAGACAGGGATGATGGATGGAGACAGGGATGATGGATGGAGACAGGGATGATGGATGGAGACAGGGACGAGGGACTGAGACAGGGACGAGGGACTGAGACAGGGATGATGGATGGAGACTGGGATGATGGACTGAGACAGGGATGATGGATGGAGGAAGGGATGATGGACTGAGAGATGGATGATGGTTGGAGGAAGGGATGATGGATGGAGGCAGGGATTATGTATGGAGACAGGGACGAGGGTCTAAGACAGGGATGATGGATGGAGACAGGGACGAGGGACTGAAACGAGGGACTGGGATAGAGACGAGGGACTGAGACAGTGACGAGGGACTGAAACGTGGGACTGAGATAGAGACGAGGGACTGAGACAGGGATGATGGATGGAGACAGGGATGATGGATGGAGACAGGGATGATGGATGGAGACAGGGATGATGGATGGAGACAGGGACGAGGGACTGAGACAGGGACGAGGGACTGAGACAGGGATGATGGATGGAGACAGGGATGATGGACTGAGACAGGGATGATGGATGGAGGAAGGGATGATGGACTGAGACAGGGATGATGGATGGAGGAAGGGATGATGGATGGAGGCAGGGATGATGTATGGAGACAGGGACGTGGGTCTGAGACAGGGATGATGGATGGAGACAGGGACGAGGGACTGAGATAGCGACGAGGGACTGGGATAGGGACGAGGGACTGAAACGAGGGACTGGGATAGAGACGAGGGACTGAGACAGGGACGAGGGACTGAGATAGCGACGAGAGACTGAGATAGAGACGAGGGACTGAGACAGGGATGATGGATGGAGACAGGGACGAGGGTCTGAGACAGGGATGATGGATGGAGACAGGGACGAGGGACTGAGATAGCGACGAGGGACTGAAACGAGGGACTGGGATAGGGACGAGGGACTGAGACAGGGACGACGGACTGAGACAGGGATGATGGATGGAGACAGGGACGAGGGACTGAGATAGCGACGAGGGACTGGGATAGGAACGAGGGACTGAGACAGGGACGACGGACTGAGACAGGGATGATGGATGGAGACAGGGACGAGGGTCTGAGACAGGGATGATGGATGGAGACAGGGACGAGGGACTGAGATAGCGACGAGGGACTGAAACGAGGGACTGGGATAGGGACGAGGGTCTGAAACGAGGGACTGGGATAGAGACGAGGGACTGAGACAGGGACGAGGGACTGAAACGAGGGACTGAGATAGAGACGAGGGACTGAGACAGGGATGATGGATGGAGACAGGGACGAGGGTCTGAGACAGGGATGATGGATGGAGACAGGGACGAGGGACTGGGATAGAGACGAGGGACTGAGACAGGGACGAGGGACTGAAACGAGATACTGAGATATAGACGAGGGACTGAGACAGGGATGATGGATGGAGACAGGGAGGAGGGTCTGAGACAGGGATGATGGATGGAGACAGGGACGAGGGACTGAGATAGCGACGAGGGACTGGGATAGGAACGAGGGACTGAGACAGGGACGACGGACTGAGACAGGGATGATGGATGGAGACAGGGACGAGGGTCTGAGACAGGGATGATGGATGGAGACAGGGACGAGGGACTGAGACAGCGACGAGGGACTGAAACGAGGGACTGGGATAGAGACGAGGGACTGAGACAGGGACTGAAACGAGGGACTGAGATAGAGACGAGGGACTGAGACAGGGATGATGGATGGAGACAGGGATGATGGATGGAGACAGGGACGAGGGACTGAGACAGGGACGAGGGACTGAGACAGGGATGATGGATGGAGACAGGGATGATGGACTGAGACAGGGATGATGGATGGAGGAAGGGATGATGGACTGAGACGGGGACGATGGATGGAGACAGGGACGAGGGACTGAGACAGGGATGATGGATGGAGACAGGGACGAGGGACTGAGACAGGGATGATGGATGGAGGAAGGGATGATGGATGGAGGCAGAGATGATGGATGGAGACAGGGATGATGGATGGAGACAGGGACGAGGGTCTGAGACAGGGATGATGGATGGAGACAGGGACGAGGGACTGAAACGAGGGACTGAAACGAGGGACTGAGATAGAGACGAGGGACTGAGACAGGGATGATGGATGGAGACAGGGATGATGGATGGAGACAGGGATGATGGATGGAGACAGGGATGATGGATGGAGACAGGGACGAGGGACTGAGACAGGGACGAGGGACTGAGATAGAGACGAGGGACTGAGATAGAGACGAGGGACTGAGACAGGGATGATGGATGGAGACAGGGATGATGGATGGAGACAGGGATGATGGATGGAGACAGGGATGATGGATGGAGACAGGGACGAGGGACTGAGACAGGGATGATGGATGGAGGAAGGGATGATGGATGGAGGCAGGGATGATGTATGGAGACAGGGACGAGGGTCTGAGACAGGGATGATGGATAGAGACAGGTGTTGTGTTCTGGGAGGATACGGGTTCTGCGTCACTTTAATTAAACTTTTATATTTGATATATTTTTACCGACTCACTTCTAATTCGATTTCCAATTTCAATTATTTTACTTTATTTTAGTTTGCCCTTTTATATACAAACAAAACTAGTGCAAAAACTTAAATTTAGGTTAAAAATACAAAAAAAATACAATTATATGATAAATGACAAATTTGCAGTTATAATAAATTCAACAAAAATGATGAATATGAGTAATAGTAACATGGTTAATTAAAAATGATGAATATGCGTGATATTAACCTAAATAGTAATATTAACATGGTTTAATAAATATGAGTAATATTAACCTACATAACATGGTTAAATAAAAGTGATGAGTAATGTTAGCCAACTTAAGTAAATTAAAATTAATGCTAACCAGGTTATTAAAGTAGGCTAAAAAATAATAATAAAAATAAAAATATTAATGCTAAACATAGAATTAATTTTAAAGAAAAAACTAAAATAAGAACAACTCATAACATTCCTCCCCTCTCAAGAAAAGAAAACACGCAGAGTTTTCTGTTTGTTATGTTGTTAACGGCTGTGTTCTTGCAGACAACTACCAACAATTCTATTCAAATTAGAGCTGCGCTCTGGGATCTCGTTCCGTATTTTAACTTTTACTTCCCGTCGGCTTTTACATAGCAGGAATATGATTATAGTTACTGCTATTGCCGTGATAGTTATAGCCAAATATAATATACCATTGGATACAGTCTGCTGAAATCTCAGTTCTTCAATAGTTTTGATATTACTTATCTGGGTAATGTGGAGTTTTTCTAGCGTGGGTTTTATGGCCGTTGTTAAACTCCTGTTGCTTCCAACCATTAGAAACTTCTGGGTTACATCGATTAGCTGGCTGACGAAATCTTGTTCTCTGATTTTAATGGTGCAATTGTAAAAGGAAATCATGTAGTTCCCTGTGAGGTTTAGGCGACGGTCATCACAACTCGTTGTCATTGGAGCTTTGTTGGCGTTTGTTATTATAACTGTACCTTCTTCAATTAGTTCCACTGTTTCCGTTTCATGTGAGATTAGGTTACATTTTCCACAAAAGACACAATTCTGTGATTTCTTCAAACTTTTAAAGTCTTTCTCGCCAATGTAACTGAATATCCCTTTGCTGGACTTCACTATGTATTCTCTTGCAATGTCTATTTGATGAAAACTTCTGTTTGGTATAGGAATTATTAACGATTTTTCCAGAGTAATGGTTTCAATTGGTATCTTGATCACGAACATCAAGTTACTATGCCTATGTAGAGCTACTCCCATCTGCATGTCTTGCACTGTTTCCACGTTTATTTTGTAATTTTCAATTTCTGTAGTAGTTAGAAGAGCTGGATTAAAAATTTTCATCTTTGCCAGAGCTATGGATTCTTGTAGGATCCTGACTTGACTTTTCATATCCATGAGTTTGAAAAGTTGAAAGATCGCTACGTCTCGGTGTTTCTGGTCTTCTGATTCCTGCTTGGCTGTGGTCAAGCTGTTCAGAGCCTTGCGGTTTTCGTTAATTGCTTCTACCAGTTTATTGATAGAAGAATTAAATCTGTCATTAATGTAGACTTGATGGTTTGATTGTTCAATGATTTGGTGATTGTTTGAATCGACAACTTCAAAGTGCTGGTTTATTTGTTGTCTATCGTCATCGTCTAGTGTTCCGTAGAGCCAATTCATCAGCTTTCCGCCGATATTTAATAGGCCTCGCTTCATGCGGCCTGGTAAAAGCGTATGAAGGCCGTCCTTAATTTCGTTTATCTCCGTTATCATTATTTCTCGGTAGAAAGGAGGAATTAATTTCGGTATGTTATGCGCGAATTCATTGACCGAATCACTTATGTCTTTAATGTTAATCTGATGGAGAATATATTGGAATCTCGTTGCTACTACTGCAGTGCCCATGTGTAGTTCAGCGTATCCGTCATCTACTTCTAATTTCTCTACGTGCATTTCTCCCGTGAGGATCGACGTTCCCATCAGAAGGAGTCCTGAAAGCTAAATCAAATTGTCGCATTAGTCGGTTATTGTTGTAAGCGCTTGTTTTTAAATATTTTAAGTAAATTGTTGTGAAATATTTTCTCTTTCCCCTTTATCAATATCTTTGTTGTTACTGTGCTGTTAGGTTCTTTAACTAAATATGGTCCAATCCAGATTGGGGAAAACTTGTTTTTTCTATTTTGATTTCTAAGCCAGACTTTCTCTCCGCTTTTGAAGATTTTAGTGTCTGTGTTTTTGTCGTAATAGTTTTTTGAATTCAGTTTAGCTCTTTTTAAATTCTCTCTTACAAGTTCGTGTGATCTTTGCAACTGAAACTTCAGGATGTTGGGATATTCATTTTCATTATAGAGGGGCTCGGTTTTGCTTTTTAATTTCATCGGAATTTGTGACTCAAATCCAAACAGAGTTTTCTGAGGTGTTTGTTTAGTGGCGGCATGTATTGTATTATTGTGTACATGCATCGCGTGTTGGAGCCACTCATCCCAATTAGAGCCGTCTTCTTTTACGAAATTTCTTAAAAACTCCGCTAGTGGTCTGTGACTTCTCTCTAGTGAACCATTTGATTGAGGATGGTAAGGACTTGTGTTTATTTGTTTTATTTCCATTAATTTGCACACTGCCTTAAATATTCGTGATGTAAAATTAGTCCCATTGTCAGTAACCAGAACTTTCGGGATAGTGTACCTTGAAATAATTTCGTTAAAGAAAGCTTTGCCAATCGTCTGAGCTTCGCCATCAGGAATGGCAACGCAAGCCATATACTTCGAGAAATCGTCCTGGAATGTCAGAATAAATTTGTTTCCTCTCGATGTTGTTGGTAAAGGTCCAACCATGTCCATGTACACTTTATCGAATGGTTTATTTGGTGTGTCAGTGATCACCATAGGCATTTTATTCTTCTTACCACTCTTATTTTGCTGGCATTTTACGCAGTTTGCAATGTAACTTTTTATATCATTCTGCATTCCTTTCCATTTGTACTGATTTCTTATCCTCCCGTATGTTTTAGCAAATCCCTGATGTCCTCCCATTGGTGAGTCATGAAAAGCTTTAAGGACATTATCTATATCCTCTTTGGTTTTCAAAGCAATTATGTTGTCTTGATAGACAATTCTTTGGCTTATTTCGTCTGCTGATTCTACCTTATTGTCACTGCTTTCTGGCTGTTGTTGTTTAGTTCTTGATCGAGTGATCACTGCTAAGGAAGTTTTGTAAGTGGGTAGTCTGCTAAGTGCATCGGCGTTTTGATTTTTCTTACCCGGCTTGTATTGTATGTCAAAATTAAAGTCTGATAGCTTATGTCGAAACCGTGCTAGGCGTGAAGTTGGGTCTTTTAGATTTGCAATTCCTTTTAGAGGTCTGTGATCGGTAAAAACTGTAAAATGTCTACCTAAAAGGTATGATCGGAAAGTCCTCGTAGCCCAAACAATTGCTAGGAATTCTCTTTCTATAGTTGAGTACCGCCGCTCGGAATTGTTCAAAGCTCTACTAGCAAAACAGATAGGGTTGTCCTTTCCTGGCTCTCCCTGTGAGAGTACTGCGCCTAGAGCCTCTCCACTGGCGTCAGTTGTTAGCAAAAAACCTTTTGAAAAATCGACGTATTTAAGAATTGGGGGGTTAATTATGGCATTTTTCAATTTTTCCATTGATTGTTGACATTCGTAAGTCCATTTGAATTTTACGTCTTTTCTTAGCAGCTTTGTAAGTGGTAGAAGATGTTCTGCTGCATTAGGAATAAATTTCCTATAATAGTTCACAAAACCCAAAAACGCCTGTAGTTCTTTGATGTTTGTAGGTGCTCTGATCTTTCTTACACTTTCCACTCTAGATGGGTCTGGCTCGACTCCTTTTTCCGAGCATTTGTGTCCAAGATAGACAATTTCTCTTTTTAGAAATTGACATTTTTTGGTGTTCAGCTTAAGATTGCTCGCTCTGATTGCGCTAAGAACTTTTCCTAGTTTTTCTTCGTGGTCTTCTAGATTTCTTGCATAAATAACGATATCGTCAAGATACACGAAACATTCAATTCCTTGTAGGCCAGTTAATATGTGGTTCATGATGCGTTGGAAAGTTGCTGGGGCTCCCGTCAAACCGAAAGGCATTCTTTTGAATTCATAATGTCCGAGTCCCGTACTAAATGCTGTTTTTTCTCGGTCAGGTTTATCTACCAACACTTGGTGATATCCACTTGCAAGATCCAAAGTTGAGAAATATCTACTGCATCCTAGCTGATCAAGAATTTCGTCTACCCTTGGAATTGGAAAAACAGTTTTTATTGTTTTTTCGTTTAGCTGTCTGAAATCCACTACTAGCCTCCACTTATCTTCTGAACCACCGTCCGACTTCTTAGGAACTAGAATTACTGGTGAGTTCCAGGGCGACTTGCTGTGTTGAATGATGTCTTGGTCAAGCAGTTTCTGTACTTGCCTATTAATTTCACTTTTGTGCGCCTCGGGAAGACGGTACTGTCTTCTATTTATAGGGCTGGTTCCAGGTATTGTTGGTATCTCATGTTTTAATACCGTTGTATATGTTAGTTGGTCTTCAGGAAGATAAAATACATCCTTGAATTTTTGTAAAATTCTCTCCATCGATTTTCTCTCCTCTTGATTGAGATCGTCATCCAATTTTGTCATGTCCCATATTTTATTACATCGTTGATCTGCTTCCTGCTCATTTTTAGGCAACTTTTGTTCCGTCTTCACGACTTTGACATCGTCAGCGTACTCGAAATTCAGTTGGTTATTTGAATTTAAAATAATTTCTTTCTCACTGGTGTTTATGATGTTAACTAGTCCTTTTCCATTGGTTATAGTAGTCAATGTGTTCCCCGTAAGTACATTATCTCCAATTTTCGACTTCTTAATTAGAATATCTTGGTCTGGCATCGTCGCTTTGACGCATACTATCGATCGAGCTCTAGCTGGGATTACTGTGCCCTTTTCAACATAAACTTCGTACAGTTTGTTTTCTCTCACTAGTGGTAAGCTTATGCGATGTTTGTTGTTTATAAAGATGACGTTTTTGTTAATAGCATCTATAATAGTTCTGTTCCACAACGAATCTCTACCCAGTGTTCCATCTGCAAGTAATTGACATGCCGAAGGAACTACTTCAAAATGGAATTTTAGTTTCGGTGTTGCCAAATGATTCAACTCGATTACTCCCTCAGTGTCTATGCTGCCCCCGAACGCTCCATTTAGTTTTGTTGTTATGTGGTCCCTCAGTTTTACATCTGGTAATAATGAGCTTCTTTTCACTACACTCACATCTGCACCGGAATCCACAAGTAATAAAAGAAAACCATTCTTTGCCTGTTTACAGGGCAATCTAATGAACGCATCGTCACTTGTTATAGTTTTTCGTAGAAAAGTGGTATAGTTTGAAGAATACACATAGGTTTTACTTATCGTTGATTTTAAAAATATTTTAATTTTTTCTTTGCAGTTATCGTAGGTTTCTGCTATTGTATTAATACATTGGAAAAATATCCTGATTGTCCATATCAGTAAAACGTAGAGCAAACTTTTCGCTCGTAAGCCTTGTGGTCTTGAAATCACAACGTTTACTTCTGTATCATTAATGCTGACATTACAATCTTCCATCTGCCCTTTTTTATCCTTACTCGTACTTTCGGCTTTCCAACCATTAGGGCATGGTTGGGCCATTATTGGTTTCCCGGCCGTGGAATGTTGTTTACGTCGTTTAACCGTCCTCTCATGTTGTTATTGTCTCTAAATAACTTATTTTGGCCGCAAGTGCTTGCGAAATGTCCCATTTGATTGCATTTGAAACATACAATATTATTTCGTGTTGTGCCTGTAAATTGCCCTCTAGAATTTTGTGTCAATGAGTTATTTTTTTGTCTAAATCCCATGTTTTTCCTTTCGCAAAATCTGTTCTGTTGATGTCCTGGGATGTTACAAACTCTGCAAAACAAACCTTTTAATCGCTTTCGACATTCAGAAAAACTGTGTCCAAGAATTCCACAAAATCCACACGTCTGTCTTCGCATCGAAATTTGCCTATATTGTGCATACTCCTTAGAGTCCTTTTGTAACTGCCCTGAATTATCATTCCGGCCCAGTTCATTGCCATATTTTAGGCAAATGTTACAAATTGGTGCATTCATTTCTGTTAAACTCCGTTCGCCCGTGGCATGTCCTTCATTGCAAAATGAACCCTGATCCACTGTGTTTACCATTCTTGCCTGTGATTCTCCATAGAAACGATATGCCTTTTCTACTTCCTCCACCAGTTGGGCTAACGTACTTCCTTCCTTGCCAATCAACCTATTTGTCATAACTTGACTTCTTAGTCCCGTTATAAAACTTCTTACTGCCAATTGATCTATTTCCATTTTAGCTCCTTGTGCGTTGCCGTATTGAGAATCTAGAACTTCCTTCGCTTCTATTACTAGGGATTCTAAGCGTCCACCAAAAACGTTTGCTGGTTCATTGATGCCTTGTTTGCAACATCTAAGTTCATCCCTCAGTTGTTCTATACTGCGATATTTGAGATATGTCTTCCGTATTTCCTCGCGCAGATCCTTGATTGTTTCGAACTGCCTATTGCTGAAATGCTCAAATGCTCTGCCAAGCAACCTCTGTTTTATGCATGTTATCGCTGTCTGGATTTGGTCAGGTGGAAGTTCACTTTCGATTAGTTTACATCCCATTATAAACCTGTGCACTTCGGATTTCAGTTCCTGGCTAGGTGCTCCTGTGAAAACGGGTACTACTAATTCGATCTGTTTCATGACTTCGTGTAAGTGCGGCATTGTAATGTTCTTGCTATTTGTGCTAGTGTTGTATGTGTTAGACGTTCTCTTCGACTCGTTTTCCAGCTGTCGTAATTTGGTTTTCAGTGACTTAATTTGTTGGTTCTTCTCCTCTAGTATTTCTCTATTATCGATGACTTGTTGCAATTGTTCCGCAGTTAAGCTAGGGTTGATGCGTCCTGCTAGATCTCTGAATGCTTCGGCTTCTTGTTCGCTTTCCCTTATTTGTTGTTCGGCTTCCGTTATAGTTTTCCTTAGGCTTTCGTTTTGCTGCTTAAGGATCTTGTTGACCTTCAAATATTCGTCCAATTCTGCTTTTATCGCCGGTTCTTGATGTTTTTGCAACGTATGTAGTTCCTCTAATAGAATATCAATTTTTTCGAACTCCGTAATTTCCCCCTGGCTTCTTATTTTCTCTTTCAAAGCTCTTTATACTCTTTGCTGTTGTTAAGATATTTAACGATATCCCAGACTCGTTCTGAAATTTCTTTTGCCTCTTCTTGTGTCCTTTGTAACTTTCTTTCTAAATTTTCCATTGAAATAGACTTACCAATAGCATTATGGTGCCAAAAACTACCATGTCACGAATGTTTAGGTAGGATCTTTCCTTTTCCTTATAAAGAAAAAATACCGGCTGCGCCAAATTAATGTTGTGTTCTGGGAGGATACGGGTTCTGCGTCACTTTAATTAAACTTTTATATTTGATATATTTTTACCGACTCACTTCTAATTCGATTTCCAATTTCAATTATTTTACTTTATTTTAGTTTGCCCTTTTATATACAAACAAAACTAGTGCAAAAACTTAAATTTAGGTTAAAAATACAAAAAAAATACAATTATATGATAAATGACAAATTTGCAGTTATAATAAATTCAACAAAAATGATGAATATGAGTAATAGTAACATGGTTAATTAAAAATGATGAATATGCGTGATATTAACCTAAATAGTAATATTAACATGGTTTAATAAATATGAGTAATATTAACCTACATAACATGGTTAAATAAAAGTGATGAGTAATGTTAGCCAACTTAAGTAAATTAAAATTAATGCTAACCAGGTTATTAAAGTAGGCTAAAAAATAATAATAAAAATAAAAATATTAATGCTAAACATAGAATTAATTTTAAAGAAAAAACTAAAATAAGAACAACTCATAACACAGGGACGAGGGACTGAAACGAGGGACTGAGATAGAGACGAGGGACTGAGACAGGGATGATGGATGGAGACAGGGATGATGGATGGAGACAGGGACGAGGGACTGAGACAGGGACGAGGGACTGAGACAGGGACGAGGGACTGAGACAGGGATGATGGATGGAGACTGGGATGATGGACTGAGACAGGGATGATGGATGGAGGAAGGGATGATGGACTGAGAGATGGATGATGGATGGAGGAAGGGATGATGGATGGAGGCAGGGATTATGTATGGAGACAGGGACGAGGGTCTAAGACAGGGATGATGGATGGAGACAGGGACGAGGGACTGAAACGAGGGACTGGGATAGAGACGAGGGACTGAGACAGGGACGAGGGACTGAAACGAGGGACTGAGATAGAGACGAGGGACTGAGACAGGGATGATGGATGGAGACAGGGATGATGGATGGAGACAGGGATGATGGATGGAGACAGGGATGATGGATGGAGACAGGGACGAGGGACTGAGACAGGGACGAGGGACTGAGACAGGGATGATGGATGGAGACAGGGATGATGGACTGAGACAGGGATGATGGATGGAGGAAGGGATGATGGACTGAGACAGGGATGATGGATGGAGGAAGGGATGATGGATGGAGGCAGGGATGATGTATGGAGACAGGGACGAGGGTCTGAGACAGGGATGATGGATGGAGACAGGGACGAGGGACTGAGATAGCGACGAGGGACTGGGATAGAGACGAGGGACTGAGACAGGGACGAGGGACTGAGATAGCGACGAGGGACTGAGATAGCGACGAGAGACTGAGATAGAGACGAGGGACTGAGACAGGGATGATGGATGGAGACAGGGACGAGGGTCTGAGACAGGGATGATGGATGGAGACAGGGACGAGAGACTGAGATAGCGACGAGGGACTGAAACGAGGGACTGGGATAGGGACGAGGGTCTGAAACGAGGGACTGGGATAGAGACGAGGGACTGAGACAGGGACGAGGGACTGAGATAGCGACGAGGGACTGAGATAGCGACGAGAGACTGAGATAGAGACGAGGGACTGAGACAGGGATGATGGATGGAGACAGGGACGAGGGTCTGAGACAGGGATGATGGATGGAGACAGGGACGAGAGACTGAGATAGCGACGAGGGACTGAAACGAGGGACTGGGATAGGGACGAGGGTCTGAAACGAGGGACTGGGATAGAGACGAGGGACTGAGACAGGGACGAGAGACTGAAACGAGGGACTGAGATAGAGACGAGGGACTGAGACAGGGATGATGGATGGAGACAGGGACGACGGTCTGAGACAGGGATGATGGATGGAGAAAGGGACGAGGGACTGGGATAGAGACGAGGGACTGAGACAGGGACGAGGGACTGAAACGAGATACTGAGATATAGACGAGGGACTGAGACAGGGATGATGGATGGAGACAGGGAGGAGGGTCTGAGACAGGGATGATGGATGAAGACAGGGACGAGGGACTGAGATAGCGACGAGGGACTGGGATAGGAACGAGGGACTGAGACAGGGACGACGGACTGAGACAGGGATGATGGATGGAGACAGGGACGAGGGTCTGAGACAGGGATGATGGATGGAGACAGGGACGAGGGACTGAGAAAGCGACGAGGGACTGAAACGACGGACTGGGATAGAGACGAGGGACTGAGACAGGGACTGAAACGAGGGACTGAGATAGAGACGAGGGACTGAGACAGGGATGATGGATGGAGACAGGGATGATGGATGGAGACAGGGATGATGGATGGAGACAGGGACGAGGGACTGAGACAGGGACGAGGGACTGAGACAGGGATGATGGATGGAGACAGGGATGATGGACTGAGACAGGGATGATGGATGGAGGAAGGGATGATGGACTGAGACGGGGACGATGGATGGAGACAGGGACGAGGGACTGAGACAGGGATGATGGATGGAGACAGGGACGAGGGACTGAGACAGGGATGATGGATGGAGGAAGGGATGATGGATGGAGGCAGGGATGATGGATGGAGACAGGGATGATGGATGGAGACAGGGACGAGGGTCTGAGACAGGGATGATGGATGGAGACAGGGACGAGGGATTGAGATAGCGACGAGGGACTGAAACGAGGGACTGGGATAGGGACGAGGGACTGAAACGAGGGACTGAGATAGAGACGAGGGACTGAGACAGGGATGATGGATGGAGACAGGGATGATGGATGGAGACAGGGATGATGGATGGAGACAGGGATGATGGATGGAGACAGGGACGAGGGACTGAGACAGGGACGAGGGACTGAAACGAGGGACTGAGATAGAGACGAGGGACTGAGACAGGGATGATGGATGGAGACAGGGATGATGGATGGAGACAGGGATGATGGATGGAGACAGGGACGAGGGACTGAGACAGGGACGAGGGACTGAGACAGGGATGATGGATGGAGACTGGGATGATGGACTGAGACAGGGATGATGGATGGAGGAAGGGATGATGGACTGAGAGATGGATGATGGATGGAGGAAGGGATGATGGATGGAGGCAGGGATTATGTATGGAGACAGGGACGAGGGTCTAAGACAGGGATGATGGATGGAGACAGGGACGAGGGACTGAAACGAGGGACTGGGATAGAGACGAGGGACTGAGACAGTGACGAGGGACTGAAACGTGGGACTGAGATAGAGACGAGGGACTGAGACAGGGATGATGGATGGAGACAGGGATGATGGATGGAGACAGGGATGATGGATGGAGACAGGGATGATGGATGGAGACAGGGACGAGGGACTGAGACAGGGACGAGGGACTGAGACAGGGATGATGGATGGAGACAGGGATGATGGACTGAGACAGGGATGATGGATGGAGGAAGGGATGATGGACTGAGACAGGGATGATGGATGGAGGAAGGGATGATGGATGGAGGCAGGGATGATGTATGGAGACAGGGACGTGGGTCTGAGACAGGGATGATGGATGGAGACTGGGACGAGGGACTGAGATAGCGACGAGGGACTGGGATAGGGACGAGGGACTGAAACGAGGGACTGGGATAGAGACGAGGGACTGAGACAGGGACGAGGGACTGAGATAGCGACGAGAGACTGAGATAGAGACGAGGGACTGAGACAGGGATGATGGATGGAGACAGGGACGAGGGTCTGAGACAGGGATGATGGATGGAGACAGGGACGAGGGACTGAGATAGCGACGAGGGACTGAAACGAGGGACTGGGATAGGGACGAGGGACTGAGACAGGGACGACGGACTGAGACAGGGATGATGGATGGAGACAGGGACGAGGGACTGAGATAGCGACGAGGGACTGGGATAGGAACGAGGGACTGAGACAGGGACGACGGACTGAGACAGGGATGATGGATGGAGACAGGGACGAGGGTCTGAGACAGGGATGATGGATGGAGACAGGGACGAGGGACTGAGATAGCGACGAGGGACTGAAACGAGGGACTCGGATAGGGACGAGGGTCTGAAACGAGGGACTGGGATAGAGACGAGGGACTGAGACAGGGACGAGGGACTGAAACGAGGGACTGAGATAGAGACGAGGGACTGAGACAGGGATGATGGATGGAGACAGGGACGAGGGTCTGAGACAGGGATGATGGATGGAGACAGGGACGAGGGACTGGGATAGAGACGAGGGACTGAGACAGGGACGAGGGACTGAAACGAGATACTGAGATATAGACGAGGGACTGAGACAGGGATGATGGATGGAGACAGGGAGGAGGGTCTGAGACAGGGATGATGGATGGAGACAGGGACGAGGGACTGAGATAGCGACGAGGGACTGGGATAGGAACGAGGGACTGAGACAGGGACGACGGACTGAGACAGGGATGATGGATGGAGACAGGGACGAGGGTCTGAGACAGGGATGATGGATGGAGACAGGGACGAGGGACTGAGACAGCGACGAGGGACTGAAACGAGGGACTGGGATAGAGACGAGGGACTGAGACAGGGACTGAAACGAGGGACTGAGATAGAGACGAGGGACTGAGACAGGGATGATGGATGGAGACAGGGATGATGGATGGAGACAGGGATGATGGATGGAGACAGGGATGATGGATGGAGACAGGGATGATGGATGGAGACAGGGACGAGGGACTGAGACAGGGACGAGGGACTGAGACAGGGATGATGGATGGAGACAGGGATGATGGACTGAGACAGGGATGATGGATGGAGGAAGGGATGATGGACTGAGACGGGGACGATGGATGGAGACAGGGACGAGGGACTGAGACAGGGATGATGGATGGAGACAGGGACGAGGGACTGAGACAGGGATGATGGATGGAGGAAGGGATGATGGATGGAGGCAGGGATGATGGATGGAGACAGGGATGATGGATGGAGACAGGGACGAGGGTCTGAGACAGGGATGATGGATGGAGACAGGGACGAGGGACTGAAACGAGGGACTGAAACGAGGGACTGAGATAGAGACGAGGGACTGAGACAGGGATGATGGATGGAGACAGGGATGATGGATGGAGACAGGGATGATGGATGGAGACAGGGATGATGGATGGAGACAGGGACGAGGGACTGAGACAGGGACGAGGGACTGAGATAGAGACGAGGGACTGAGATAGAGACGAGGAACTGAGACAGGGATGATGGATGGAGACAGGGATGATGGATGGAGACAGGGATGATGGATGGAGACAGGGATGATGGATGGAGACAGGGACGAGGGACTGAGACAGGGATGATGGATGGAGGAAGGGATGATGGATGGAGGCAGGGATGATGTATGGAGACAGGGACGAGGGTCTGAGACAGGGATGATGGATGGAGACAGGGACGAGGGACTGAAACGAGGGACTGAGATAGAGACGAGGGACTGAGACAGGGATGATGGATGGAGACAGGGATGATGGATGGAGACAGGGATGATGGATGGAGACAGGGACGAGGGACTGAGACAGGGACGAGGGACTGAGACAGGGATGATGGATGGAGACTGGGATGATGGACTGAGACAGGGATGATGGATGGAGGAAGGGATGATGGACTGAGAGATGGATGATGGATGGAGGAAGGGATGATGGATGGAGGCAGGGATTATGTATGGAGACAGGGACGAGGGTCTAAGACAGGGATGATGGATGGAGACAGGGACGAGGGACTGAAACGAGGGACTGGGATAGAGACGAGGGACTGAGACAGGGATGATGGATGGAGACAGGGATGATGGATGGAGACAGGGATGATGGATGGAGACAGGGATGATGGATGGAGACAGGGACGAGGGACTGAGACAGGGACGAGGGACTGAAACGAGGGACTGAGATAGAGACGAGGGACTGAGACAGGGATGATGGATGGAGACAGGGATGATGGATGGAGACAGGGATGATGGATGGAGACAGGGACGAGGGACTGAGACAGGGACGAGGGACTGAGACAGGGATGATGGATGGAGACTGGGATGATGGACTGAGACAGGGATGATGGATGGAGGAAGGGATGATGGACTGAGAGATGGATGATGGATGGAGGAAGGGATGATGGATGGAGGCAGGGATTATGTATGGAGACAGGGACGAGGGTCTAAGACAGGGATGATGGATGGAGACAGGGACGAGGGACTGAAACGAGGGACTGGGATAGAGACGAGGGACTGAGACAGTGACGAGGGACTGAAACGTGGGACTGAGATAGAGACGAGGGACTGAGACAGGGATGATGGATGGAGACAGGGATGATGGATGGAGACAGGGATGATGGATGGAGACAGGGACGAGGGACTGAGACAGGGACGAGGGACTGAGACAGGGATGATGGATGGAGACAGGGATGATGGACTGAGACAGGGATGATGGATGGAGGAAGGGATGATGGACTGAGACAGGGATGATGGATGGAGGAAGGGATGATGGATGGAGGCAGGGATGATGTATGGAGACAGGGACGTGGGTCTGAGACAGGGATGATGGATGGAGACTGGGACGAGGGACTGAGATAGCGACGAGGGACTGGGATAGGGACGAGGGACTGAAACGAGGGACTGGGATAGAGACGAGGGACTGAGACAGGGACGAGGGACTGAGATAGCGACGAGAGACTGAGATAGAGACGAGGGACTGAGACAGGGATGATGGATGGAGACAGGGACGAGGGTCTGAGACAGGGATGATGGATGGAGACAGGGACGAGGGACTGAGATAGCGACGAGGGACTGAAACGAGGGACTGGGATAGGGACGAGGGACTGAGACAGGGACGACGGACTGAGACAGGGATGATGGATGGAGACAGGGACGAGGGACTGAGATAGCGACGAGGGACTGGGATAGGAACGAGGGACTGAGACAGGGACGACGGACTGAGACAGGGATGATGGATGGAGACAGGGACGAGGGTCTGAGACAGGGATGATGGATGGAGACAGGGACGAGGGACTGAGATAGCGACGAGGGACTGAAACGAGGGACTCGGATAGGGACGAGGGTCTGAAACGAGGGACTGGGATAGAGACGAGGGACTGAGACAGGGACGAGGGACTGAAACGAGGGACTGAGACAGGGATGATGGATGGAGACAGGGACGAGGGTCTGAGACAGGGATGATGGATGGAGACAGGGACGAGGGACTGGGATAGAGACGAGGGACTGAGACAGGGACGAGGGACTGAAACGAGATACTGAGATATAGACGAGGGACTGAGACAGGGATGATGGATGGAGACAGGGAGGAGGGTCTGAGACAGGGATGATGGATGGAGACAGGGACGAGGGACTGAGATAGCGACGAGGGACTGGGATAGGAACGAGGGACTGAGACAGGGACGACGGACTGAGACAGGGATGATGGATGGAGACAGGGACGAGGGTCTGAGACAGGGATGATGGATGGAGACAGGGACGAGGGACTGAGACAGCGACGAGGGACTGAAACGAGGGACTGGGATAGAGACGAGGGACTGAGACAGGGACTGAAACGAGGGACTGAGATAGAGACGAGGGACTGAGACAGGGATGATGGATGGAGACAGGGATGATGGATGGAGACAGGGATGATGGATGGAGACAGGGATGATGGATGGAGACAGGGATGATGGTAGGAGACAGGGACGAGGGACTGAGACAGGGACGAGGGACTGAGACAGGGATGATGGATGGAGACAGGGATGATGGACTGAGACAGGGATGATGGATGGAGGAAGGGATGATGGACTGAGACGGGGACGATGGATGGAGACAGGGACGAGGGACTGAGACAGGGATGATGGATGGAGACAGGGACGAGGGACTGAGACAGGGATGATGGATGGAGGAAGGGATGATGGATGGAGGCAGGGATGATGGATGGAGACAGGGATGATGGATGGAGACAGGGACGAGGGTCTGAGACAGGGATGATGGATGGAGACAGGGACGAGGGACTGAAACGAGGGACTGAAACGAGGGACTGAGATAGAGACGAGGGACTGAGACAGGGATGATGGATGGAGACAGGGATGATGGATGGAGACAGGGATGATGGATGGAGACAGGGATGATGGATGGAGACAGGGACGAGGGACTGAGACAGGGACGAGGGACTGAGATAGAGACGAGGGACTGAGATAGAGACGAGGAACTGAGACAGGGATGATGGATGGAGACAGGGATGATGGATGGAGACAGGGATGATGGATGGAGACAGGGATGATGGATGGAGACAGGGACGAGGGACTGAGACAGGGATGATGGATGGAGGAAGGGATGATGGATGGAGGCAGGGATGATGTATGGAGACAGGGACGAGGGTCTGAGACAGGGATGATGGATGGAGACAGGGACGAGGGACTGAAACGAGGGACTGGGATAGGGACGAGGGACTGAAACGAGGGACTGGGATAGAGACGAGGGACTGAGACAGGGACGAGGGACTGAAACGAGGGACTGAGATAGAGACGAGGGACTGAGACAGGGATGATGGATCGAGACAGGGACGAGGGTCTGAGACAGGGATGATGGATGGAGACAGGGACGAGGGACTGAGATAGCGACGAGGGACTGAAACGAGGGACTGGGATAGAGACGAGGGACTGAGACAGGGACGAGGGACTGAAACGAGGGACTGAGATAGAGACGAGGGACTGAGACAGGGATGATGGATGGAGACAGGGATGATGGATGGAGACAGGGATGATGGATGGAGACAGGGACGAGGGACTGAGACAGGGACGAGGGACTGAGACAGGGATGATGGATGGAGACAGGGATGATGGATGGAGGAAGGGATGATGGATGGAGGAAGGGATGATGGATGGAGGCAGGGATGATGTATGGAGACAGGGACGAGGGTCTGAGACAGGGATGATGGATGGAGACAGGGACGAGGGACTGAAACGAGGGACTGGGATAGAGACGAGGGACTGGGATAGAGACGAGGGACTGGGACAGGGACGAGGGACTGAGACAGGGACGAGGGACTGAGACAGGGACGAGGGACTGAAACGAGGGACTGAGATAGAGACGAGGGACTGAGACAGGGATGATGGATGGAGACAGGGACGAGGGTCTGAGACAGGGATGATGGATGGAGACAGGGACGAGGGACTGAGATAGCGACGAGGGACTGAAACGAGGGACTGGGATAGGGACGAGGGACTGGGATAGGGACGAGGGACTGAAACGAGGGACTGGGATAGAGACGAGGGACTGAGACAGGAACGAGGGACTGATATAGCGACGAGGGACTGAGATAGCGACGAGGGACTGAGATAGAGACGAGGGACTGAGACAGGGATGATGGATGGAGACAGGGATGATGGACTGAGAGAGGGATGATGGATGGAGGAAGGGATGATGGATGGAGGAAGGGATGATGGATGGAGGCAGGGATGATGTATGGAGACAGGGACGAGGGTCTGAGACAGGGATGATGGATGGAGACAGGGACGAGGGACTGAAACGAGGGACTGGGATAGGGACGAGGGACTGAAACGAGGGACTGGGATAGAGACGAGGGACTGAGACAGGGACGAGGGACTGAAACGAGGGACTGAGATAGAGACGAGGGACTGAGACGGGGACGATGGATGGAGACAGGGACGAGGGACTGAGACAGGGATGATGGATGGAGACAGGGACGAGGGACTGAAACGAGGGACTGGGATAGAGACGAGGGACTGAAACGAGGGACTGAGATAGAGACGAGGGACTGAGACAGGGATGATGGATGGAGACAGGGATGATGGATGGAGACAGGGATGATGGATGGAGGAAGGGATGATGGACTGAGACAGGGATGATGGATGGAGGCAGGGATGATGTATGGAGACAGGGACGAGGGTCTGAGACAGGGATGATGGATGGAGACAGGGACGAGGGACTGAAACGAGGGACTGGGATAGAGACGAGGGACTGAAACGAGGGACTGAGATAGAGACGAGGGACTGAGACAGGGATGATGGATGGAGACAGGGATGATGGATGGAGACAGGGATGATGGATGGAGACAGGGATGATGGATGGAGACAGGGACGAGGGACTGAGACAGGGACGAGGGACTGAGACAGGGATGATGGATGAAGACAGGGATGATGGACTGAGACAGGGATGATGGATGGAGGAAGGGATGATGGACTGAGACAGGGATGATGGATGGAGGAAGGGATGATGGATGGAGGCAGGGATGATGTATGGAGACAGGGACGAGGGTCTGAGACAGGGATGATGGATGGAGACAGGGACGAGGGACTGAGATAGCGACGAGGGACTGAAACGAGAGACTGGGATAGGGACGAGGGACTGAAACGAGGGACTGGGATAGAGACGAGGGACTGAGACAGGGACGAGGGACTGAGACAGGGACGAGGGACTGAGATAGCGACGAGGGACTGAGATAGCGACGAGGGACTGAGATAGAGACGACGGACTTAGACAGGGATGATGGATGGAGACAGGGACGAGGGTCTGAGACAGGGATGATGGATGGAGACAGGGACGAGGGACTGAGATAGCGACGAGGGACTGAAACGAGGGACTGGGATAGGGACGAGGGACTGAGACAGGGACGACGGACTGAGACAGGGATGATGGATGGAGACAGGGACGAAGGACTGAGATAGCGACGAGGGACTGGGATAGGAACGAGGGACTAAGACAGGGACGACGGACTGAGACAGGGATGATGGATGGAGACAGGGACGAGGGACTGAGATAGCGACGAGGGACTGGGATAGGGACGAGGGACTGGGATAGAGACGAGGGACTGAGACAGGGACGAGGGACTGAAACGAGGGACTGAGATAGAGACGAGGGACTGAGACAGGGATGATGGATGGAGACAGGGACGAGGGTCTGAGACAGGGATGATGGATGGAGACAGGGACGAGGGACTGGGATAGAGACGAGGGACTGAGACAGGGACGAGGGACTGAAACGAGATACTGAGATATAGACGAGGGACTGAGACAGGGATAATGGATGGAGACAGGGACGAGGGTCTGAGACAGGGATGATGGATGGAGACAGCGACGAGGGACTGAGATAGCGACGAGGGACTGGGATAGGAACGAGGGACTGAGACAGGGACGAGGGACTGAGACAGGGATGATGGATGGAGACAGGGATGATGGACTGAGACAGGGATGATGGATGGTGGAAGGGATGATGGACTGAGACGGGGACGATGGATGGAGACAGGGACGAGGGACTGAGACAGGGATGATGGATGGAGACAGGGACGAGGGACTGAGACAGGGATGATGGATGGAGGAAGGGATGATGGATGGAGGCAGGGATGATGGATGGAGACAGGGACGAGGGACTGAGATAGCGACGAGGGACTGAAACGAGGGACTGGGATAGGGACGAGGGACTGAAACGAGGGACTGGAATAGAGACGAGGGACTGAGACAGGGACGAGGGACTGAAACGAGGGACTGAGATAGAGACGAGGGACTGAGACAGGGATGATGGATGGAGACAGGGACGAGGGTCTGAGACAGGGATGATGGATGGAGACAGGGACGAGGGACTGAGATAGCGACGAGGGACTGTAACGAGGGACTGGGATAGAGACGAGGGACTGAGACAGGGACGAGGGACTGAAACGAGGGACTGCGATAGAGACGAGGGGCTGAGACAGGGATGATGGATGGAGACAGGGATGATGGATGGAGACAGGGATGATGGATGGAGACAGGGACGAGGGACTGAGACAGGGATGATGGATGGAGACAGGGATGATGGACTGAGACAGGGATGATGGATGGAGGAAGGGATGATGGATGGAGGCAGGGATGATGTATGGAGACAGGGACGAGGGTCTGAGACAGGGATGATGGATGGTGACATGGACGAGGGACTGAGATAGCGACGAGGGACTGAAACGAGGGACTGGGATAGGGACGAGGGACTGAAACGAGGGACTGGGTAGAGACGAGGGACTGAGACAGGGACGAGGGACTGAGATAGCGACGAGGGACTGAGATAGCGACGAGGGACTGAGATAGAGACGAGGGACTGAGACAGGGATGATGGATGGAGACAGGGACGAGGGTCTGAGACAGGGATGATGGATGGAGACAGGGACGAGGGACTGAAACGAGGGACTGGGATAGGGACGAGGGACTGAGACAGGGATGATGGATGGAGACAGGGACGAGGGTCTGAGACAGGGATGATGGATGGAGACAGGGACGAGGGACTGAGATAGCGACGAGGGACTGAAACGAGGGACTGGGATAGGGACGAGGGACTGAAACGAGGGACTGGGATAGAGACGAGGGACTGAGATAGAGACGAGGGACTGAGACAGGGATGATGGATGGAGACAGGGACGAGGGTCTGAGACAGGGATGATGGATGGAGACAGGGACGAGGGACTGAGATAGCGACGAGGGACTGAAACGAGGGACTGGGATAGAGACGAGGGACTGAGACAGGGACGAGGGACTGAAACGAGATACTGAGATATAGACGAGGGACTGAGACAGGGATGATGGATGGAGACAGGGATGAGGGTCTGAGACAGGGATGATGGACGGAGACAGGGACGAGGGACTGAGATAGCGACGAGGGACTGAAACGAGGGTCTGGGATAGGGACGAGGGACTGAAACGAGGGACTGGGATAGAGACGAGGGACTGAGACAGGGACGAGGGACTGAAACGAGGGACTGAGATAGAGACGAGGGACTGAGACAGGGATGATGGATGGAGACAGGGACGAGGGTCTGAGACAGGGATGATGTATGGAGACAGGGACGAGGGACTGGGATAGAGACGAGGGACTGAGACAGGGACGAGGGACTGAAACGAGGGACTGAGATAGAGACGAGGGACTGAGACAGGGATGATGGATGGAGTAAGGGATGATGGATGGAGACAGGGATGATGGATAGAGACAGGGATGATGGATGGAGACAGGGATGATGGATGGAGACAGGGACGAGGGACTGAGACAGGGATGATGGGTGGAGACAGGGATGATGGACTGAGACAGGGATGATGGATGGAGGAAGGGATGATGGACTGAGACAGGGATGATGGATGGAGGAAGGGATGATGGATGGAGGCAGGGATGATGTATGGAGACAGGGACGAGGGTCTGAGACAGGGATGATGGATGGAGACAGGGACGAGGGACTGAAACGACGGACTGGGATAGAGACGAGGGACTGAGACAGGGACGAGGGACTGAGATAGAGACGAGGGACTGAGACAGGGATGATGGATGGAGACAGGGATGATGGATGGAGACAGGGATGATGGATGGAGACAGGGACGAGGGATTGAGACAGGGACGAGTGACTGAGACAGGGACGAGGGACTGAGACAGGGATGATGAATGGAGATAGGGATGATGGACTGAGACAGGGATGATGGATGGAGGAAGGGATGATGGACTGAGACAGGGATGATGGATGGAGGAAGGGATGATGGATGGAGGCAGGGATGATGTATGGAGACAGGGACGAGGGTCTGAGACAGGGATGATGGATGGAGACAGGGACGAGGGACTGAGATAGCGACGAGGGACTGAAACGAGGGACTGGGATAGGGACGAGGGACTGAAACGAGGGACTGGGATAGAGACGAGGGACTGAGACAGGGATGATGGATGGAGACAGGGACGAGGGTCTGAGACAGGGATGATGGATGGAGACAGGGACGAGGGACTGAGATAGCGACGAGGGACTGAAACGAGGGACTGGGATAGGGACGAGGGACTGAGACAGGGACGACGGACTGAGACAGGGATGATGGATGGAGAAAGGGACGAGGGACTGAGATAGCGACGAGGGACTGGGATAGGAACGAGGGACTGAGACAGGGACAACGGACTGAGACAGGGATGATGGATGGAGACAGGGACGAGGGTCTGAGACAGGGATGATGGATGGAAACAGGGACGAGGGACTGAGATAGCGACGAGGGACTGAAACGAGGGACTGGGATAGGGACGAGAAACTGAAACGAGGGACTGGGATAGAGACGAGGGACTGAGACAGGGACGAGGGACTGAAACACGGGACTGAGATAGAGACGAGGGACTGAGACAGGGATGATGGATGGAGACAGGGACGAGGGTCTGAGACAGGGATGATGGGTGGAGACAGGGACGAGGGACTGGGATAGAGACGAGGGACTGAGACAGGGACGAGGGACTGAAACGAGATACTGAGATATAGACGAGGGACTGAGACAGGGATGATGGATGGAGACAGGGACGAGGGTCTGAGACAGGGATGATGGATGGAGACAGGGACGAGGGACTGAGATAGCGACGAGGGACTGAAACGAGGGACTGGGATAGGGACGAGGGACTGAAACGAGGGACTGGGATAGAGACGAGGGACTGAGACAGGGACGAGGGACTGAAACGAGGGACTGAGATAGAGACGAGGGACTGAGACAGGGATGATGGATGGAGACAGGGACGAGGGTCTGAGACAGGGATGATGGACGGAGACAGGGACGAGGGACTGGGATAGAGACGAGGGACTGAAACGAGGGACTGAGATAGAGACGAGGGACTGAGACAGGGATGATGGATGGAGACAGGGATGATGGATGGAGACAGGGATGATGAATGGAGACAGGGATGATGGATGGAGACAGGGACGAGGGACTGAGACAGGGACGAGGGACTGAGACAGGGACGAGGGACTGAGACAGGGATGATGGTTGGAGACAGGGATGATGGACTGAGACGGGGATGATGGATGGAGGAAGGGATGATGAATTGAGACAGGGATGATGGGTGGAGGAAGGGATGATGGATGGAGGCAGGGATGATGTATGGAGACAGGGACGAAGGTCTGAGACAGGGATGATGGATGGAGACAGGGACGAGGGACTGAAACGAGGGACTGGGATAGAGACGAGGGGCTGAGACAGGGACGAGGGACTGAAACGAGGGACTGAGATAGAGACGAGGGACTGAGACAGGGATGATGGATGGAGACAGGGATGATGGATGGAGACAGGGATGATGGATGGAGACAGGGACGAGGGACTGAGACAGGGACGAGGGACTGAGACAGGGATGATGGATGGAGACAGGGATGATGGACTGAGACAAATATGATGGATGGAGGAAGGGATGATGGACTGAGACAGGGATGGATGGAGGAAGGGATGATGGATGGAGGCAGGGATGATGTATGGAGACAGGGACGAGGGTCTGAGACAGGGATGATGGATGGAGACAGGGACGAGGGACTGAGATAGCGACGAGGGACTGAAACGAGGGACTGGGATAGGGACGAGGGACTGAAACGAGGGACTGAGATAGAGACGAGGGACTGAGACAGGGATGATGGATGGAGACAGGGATGATGGATGGAGACGGGGATGATGGATGGAGACAGGGATGATGGATGGAGACAGGGACGAGGGACTGAGACAGGGACGAGGGACTGAAACGAGGGACTGAGATAGAGACGAGGGACTGAGACAGGGATGATGGATGGAGACAGGGATGATGGATGGAGACAGGGATGATGGATGGAGACAGGGACGAGGGACTGAGACAGGGACGAGGGACTGAGACAGGGATGATGGATGGAGGAAGGGATGATGAATGGAGGCAGGGATGATGTATGGAGACAGGGACGAGGGTCTGAGACAGGGATGATGGATGGAGACAGGGACGAGGGACTGAAACGAGGGACTGGGATAGGGACGAGGGACTGAGACAGGGGCGAGGGACTGAAACGAGGGACTGAGATAGAGACGAGGGACTGAGACAGGGATGATGGATGGAGACAGGGATGATGGATGGAGACAGGGATGATGGATGGAGACAGGGACGAGGGACTGAGACAGGGACGAGGGACTGAGACAGGGATGATGGATGGAGACAGGGATGATGGACTGAGACAGGGATGATGGATGGAGGAAGGGATGATGGATGGAGGCAGGGATGATGTATGGAGACAGGGACGAGGGTCTGAGACAGGGATGATGGATGGAGACAGGGACGAGGGACTGAGATAGCGACGAGGGACTGAAACAAGGGACTGGGATAGGGACGAGGGACTGAAACGAGGGACTGGGATAGAGACGAGGGACTGAGACAGGGACGAGGGACTGAGATAGCGACGAGGGACTGAGACAGGGATGATGGATGGAGACAGGGACGAGGGTCTGAGACGGGGATGATGGATGGAGACAGGGACGAGGGACTGAAACGAGGGACTGGGATAGGGACGAGGGACTGAGACAGGGGCGAGGGACTGAAACGAGGGACTGAGATAAAGACGAGGGACTGAGACAGGGATGATGGATGGAGACAGGGATGATGGATGGAGACAGGGATGATGGATGGAGACAGGGACGAGGGACTGAGACAGGGCCGAGGGACTGAGACAGGGATGATGGATGGAGACAGGGATGATGGACTGCGACAGGGATGATGGATGGAGGAAGGGATGATGGATGAAGGCAGGGATGATGTATGGAGACAGGGACGAGGGTCTGAGACAGGGATGATGGATGGAGACAGGGACGAGGGACTGAGATAGCGACGAGGGACTGAAACAAGGGACTGGGATAGGGACGAGGGACTGAAACGAGGGACTGGGATAGAGACGAGGGACTGAGACAGGGACGAGGGACTGAGATAGCGACGAGGGACTGAGATAGCGACGAGGGACTGAGATAGAGACGAGGGACTGAGACAGGGATGATGGATGGAGACAGGGACGAGGGTCTGAGACGGGGATGATGGATGGAGACAGGGACGAGGGACTGAAACGAGGGACTGGGATAGGGACGAGGGACTGAGACAGGGACGACGGACTGAGACAGGGATGATGGATGGAGACACGGACGAGGGTCTGAGACAGGGATGATGGATGGAGACAGGGACGAGGGACTGGGATAGGGACGAGGGACTGAAACGAGAGACTGGGATAGAGACGAGGGACTGAGACAGGGACGAGGGACTGAAACGAGGGACTGAGATAGAGACGAGGGACTGAGACAGGGATGATGGATGGAGACATGGACGAGGGTCTGAGACAGGGATGATGGATGGAGACAGGGACGAGGGACTGAGATAGCGACGAGGGACTGAAACGAGGGACTGGGATAGAGACGAGGGACTGAGACAGGGACGAGGGACTGAAACGAGATACTGAGATATAGACGAGGGACTGAGACAGGGATGATGGATGGAGACAGGGACGAGGGTCTGAGACAGGGATGATGGATGGAGACAGGGACGAGGGACTGAAACGAGGGACTGGGATAGGGACGAGGGACTGAAACGAGGGACTGGGATAGAGACGAGGGACTGAGACAGGGACGAGGGACTGAAACGAGGGACTGAGATAGAGACGAGGGACTGAGACAGGGATGATGGATGGAGACAGGGACGAGGGTCTGAGACAGGGATGATGGACGGAGACAGGGACGAGGGACTGGGATAGAGACGAGGGACTGAAACGAGGGACTGAGATAGAGACGAGGGACTGAGACAGGGATGATGGATGGAGACAGGGATGATTGATGGAGACAGGGATGATGAATGGAGACAGGGATGATGGATGGAGACAGGGACGAGGGACTGAGACAGGGACGAGGGACTGAGACAGGGACGAGGGACTGAGACAGGGATGATGGTTGGAGACAGGGATGATGGACTGAGACGGGGATGATGGATGGAGGAAGGGATGATGGATTGAGACAGGGATGATGGGTGGAGGAAGGGATGATGGATGGAGGCAGGGATGATGTATGGAGACAGGGACGAAGGTCTGAGACAGGGATGATGGATGGAGACAGGGACGAGGGACTGAAACGAGGGACTGGGATAGAGACGAGGGGCTGAGACAGGGACGAGGGACTGAAACGAGGGACTGAGATAGAGACGAGGGACTGAGACAGGGATGATGGATGGAGACAGGGATGATGGATGGAGACAGGGATGATGGATGGAGACAGGGACGAGGGACTGAGACAGGGACGAGGGACTGAGACAGGGACGAGGGACTGAGACAGGGATGATGGATGGAGACAGGGATGATGGACTGAGACAGATATGATGGATGGAGGAAGGGATGATGGACTGAGACAGGGATGATGGATGGAGGTAGGGATGATGGATGGAGGCAGGGATGATGTATGGAGACAGGGACGAGGGTCTGAGACAGGGATGATGGATGGAGACAGGGACGAGGGACTGAGATAGCGACGAGGGACTGAAACGAGGGACTGGGATAGGGACGAGGGACTGAAACGAGGGACTGAGATAGAGACGAGGGACTGAGACAGGGATGATGGATGGAGAGAGGGATGATGGATGGAGACAGGGATGATGGATGGAGACAGGGATGATGGATGGAGACAGGGACGAGGGACTGAAACAGGGACGAGGGACTGAAACGAGGGACTGAGATAGAGACGAGGGACTGAGACAGGGATGATGGATGGAGACAGGGATGATGGATGGAGACAGGGATGATGGATGGAGACAGGGATGATGGATGGAGACAGGGACGAGGGACTGAGACAGGGACGAGGGACTGAGACAGGGATGATGGATGGAGGAAGGGATGATGGATGGAGGCAGGGATGATGTATGGAGACAGGGACGAGGGTCTGAGACAGGGATGATGGATGGAGACAGGGACGAGGGACTGAAACGAGGGACTGGGATAGGGACGAGGGACTGAAACGAGGGACTGGGATAGAGACGAGGGACTGAGACAGGGACGAGGGACTGAAACGAGAGACTGAGATAGAGACGAGGGACTGAGACAGGGATGATGGATGGAGACAGGGACGAGGGTCTGAGACAGGGATGATGGATGGAGACAGGGACGAGGGACTGAGATAGCGACGAGGGACTGAAACGAGGGACTGGGATAGAGACGAGGGACTGAGACAGGGACGAGGGACTGAAACGAGGGACTGAGATAGAGACGAGGGACTGAGACAGGGATGATGGATGGAGACAGGGATGATGGATGGAGACAGGGATGATGGATGGATACAGGGACGAGGGACTGAAACGAGGGACTGAGATAGAGACGAGGGACTGAGACAGGGATGATGGATGGAGACAGGGATGATGGATGGAGACAGGGACGAGGGACTGAGACAGGGATGATGGATGGAGGAAGGGATGATGGACTGAGACAGGGATGATGGATGGAGGAAGGGATGATGGATGGAGGCAGGGATGATGTATGGAGACAGGGACGAGGGTCTGAGACAGGGATGATGGATGGAGACAGGGACGAGGAACTGAGATAGCGGCGAGGGACTGAAACGAGGGACTGGGATAGGGACGAGGGACTGGGATAGGGACGAGGGACTGAAACGAGGGACTGGGATAGAGACGAGGGACTGAGACAGGGACGAGGGACTGATATAGCGACGAGGGACTGAGATAGCGACGAGGGACTGAGAAAGAGACGAGGGACTGAGACAGGGATGATGGATGGAAACAGGGACGAGAGTCTGAGACAGGGATGATGGATGGAGACAGGGACGAGGGACTGAGATAGCGACGAGGAACTGAAACGAGGAACTGGGATAGGGACGAGGGACTGAGACAGGGACGACGGACTGAGACAGGGATGATGGATGGAGAAAGGGACGAGGGACTGAGATAGCGACGAGGGACTGGGATAGGAACGAGGGACTGAGACAGGGACGAGAGTCTGAGACAGGGATGATTGATGGAGACAGGGACGAGGGACTGAGATAGCGACGAGGGACTGAAACGAGGGACTGGGATAGGGACGAGTGACTGAAACGAGGGACTGGGATAGAGACGAGGGACTGAGACAGGGACGAGGGACTGAGATAGAGACGAGGGACTGAGACAGGGATGATGGATGGAGACAGGGACGAGGGTCTCAGACAGGGATGATGGATGGAGACAGGGACGAGGGACTGGGATAGAGACGAGGGACTGAGACAGGGATGATGGATGGAGACAGGGACGAGGGTCTGAGACAGGGATGATGGATGGAGACAGGGACGAGGGACTGAGATAGTGACGAGGGACTGAAACGAGGGACTGGGATAGAGACGAGGGACTGAGACAGGGACGAGGGACTGAAACGAGGGACTGAGATAGAGACGAGGGACTGAGACAGGGATGATGGATGGAGACAGGGATGATGGATGGAGACAGGGATGATGGATGGAGACAGGGATGATGGATGGAGACAGGGACGAGGGACGAGGGACTGAGACAGGGACGAGGGACTGAGACAGGGACGAGGGACTGAGACAGGGATGATGGATGGAGACAGGGATGATGGACTGAGACAGGAATGATGGATGGAGGAAGGGATGATGGACTGAGACAGGGATGATGGATGGAGGAAGGGATGATGGATGGAGGCAGGGATGATGTATGGAGACAGGGACGAGGGTCTGAGACAGGGATGATGGATGGAGACAGGGACGAGGGACTGAGATAGCGACGAGGGACTGAAACGAGGGACTGGGATAGGGACGAGGGACTGAAACGAGGGACTGGGATAGAGACGAGGGACTGAGACAGGGACGAGGGACTGAGATAGCGACGAGGGACTGAGATAGCGACGAGGGACTGAGATAGAGACGAGGGACTGAGACAGGGATGATGGATGGAGACAGGGACGAGGGTCTGAGACAGGGATGATGGATGGAGACAGGGACGAGGGACTGAGATAGCGACGAGGGACTGAAACGAGGGACTGGGATAGGGACGAGGGACTGAGACAGGGACGACGGACTGAGACAGGGATGATGGATGGAGACAGGGACGAGGGACTGAGATAGCGACGAGGGACTGGGATAGGAACGAGGGACTGAGACAGGGACGAGGGTCTGAGACAGGGATGATGGATGGAGACAGGGACGAGGGACTGAGATAGCGACGAGGGACTGGGATAGGAACGAGGGACTGAGACAGGGACGAGGGTCTGAGACAGGGATGATGGATGGAGACAGGGACGAGGAACTGAGATAGCGGCGAGGGACTGAAACGAGGGACTGGGATAGGGACGAGGGAATGGGATAGGGACGAGGGACTGAAACGAGGGACTGGGATAGAGACGAGGGACTGAGACAGGGACGAGGGACTGATATAGCGACGAGGGACTGAGATAGCGACGAGGGACTGAGAAAGAGACGAGGGACTGAGACAGGGATGATGGATGGAAACAGGGACGAGAGTCTGAGACAGGGATGATGGATGGAGACAGGGACGATGGACTGAGATAGCGACGAGGGACTGAAACGAGGAACTGGGATAGGGACGAGGGACTGAGACAGGGACGACGGACTGAGACAGGGATGATGGATGGAGAAAGGGACGAGGGACTGAGATAGCGACGAGGGACTGGGATAGGAACGAGGGACTGAGACAGGGACGAGGGTCTGAGACAGGGATGATGGATGGAGACAGGGACGAGGGACTGAGATAGCGACGAGGGACTGAAACGAGGGACTGGGATAGGGACGAGTGACTGAAACGAGGGACTGGGATAGAGACGAGGGACTGAGACAGGGACGAGGGACTGAGATAGAGACGAGGGACTGAGACAGGGATGATGGATGGAGACAGGGACGAGGGTCTCAGACAGGGATGATGGATGGAGACAGGGACGAGGGACTGGGATAGAGACGAGGGACTGAGACAGGGATGATGGATGGAGACAGGGACGAGGGTCTGAGACAGGGATGATGGATGGAGACAGGGACGAGGGACTGAGATAGTGACGAGGGACTGAAACGAGGGACTGGGATAGAGACGAGGGACTGAGACAGGGACGAGGGACTGAAACGAGGGACTGAGATAGAGACGAGGGACTGAGACAGGGATGATGGATGGAGACAGGGATGATGGATGGAGACAGGGATGATGGATGGAGACAGGGATGATGGATGGAGACAGGGACGAGGGACGAGGGACGAGGGACTGAGACAGGGACGAGGGACTGAGACAGGGACGAGGGACTGAGACAGGGATGATGGATGGAGACAGGGATGATGGACTGAGACAGGAATGATGGATGGAGGAAGGGATGATGGACTGAGACAGGGATGATGGATGGAGGAAGGGATGATGGATGGAGGCAGGGATGATGTATGGAGACAGGGACGAGGGTCTGAGACAGGGATGATGGATGGAGACAGGGACGAGGGACTGAGATAGCGACGAGGGACTGAAACGAGGGACTGGGATAGGGACGAGGGACTGAAACGAGGGACTGGGATAGAGACGAGGGACTGAGACAGGGACGAGGGACTGAGATAGCGACGAGGGACTGAGATAGCGACGAGGGACTGAGATAGAGACGAGGGACTGAGACAGGGATGATGGATGGAGACAGGGACGAGGGTCTGAGACAGGGATGATGGATGGAGACAGGGACGAGGGACTGAGATAGCGACGAGGGACTGAAACGAGGGACTGGGATAGGGACGAGGGACTGAGACAGGGACGACGGACTGAGACAGGGATGATGGATGGAGACAGGGACGAGGGACTGAGATAGCGACGAGGGACTGGGATAGGAACGAGGGACTGAGACAGGGACGACGGACTAAGACAGGGATGATGGATGGAGACAGGGACGAGGGTCTGAGACTGGGATGATGGATGGAGACAGGGACGAGGGACTGAGATAGCGACGAGGGACTGAAACGAGGGACTGGGATAGGGACGAGTGACTGAAACGAGGGACTGGGATAGAGACGAGGGACTGAGACAGGGACGAGGGACTGAAACGAGGGACTGAGATAGAGACGAGGGACTGAGACAGGGATGATGGATGGAGACAGGGATGATGGATGGAGACAGGGATGATGGATGGAGACAGGAATGATGGATGGAGACAGGGACGAGGGACGAGGGACTGAGACAGGGACGAGGGACTGAGACAGGGACGAGGGACTGAGACAGGGATGATGGATGGAGGAAGGGATGATGGACTGAGACAGGGATGATGGATGGAGGAAGGGATGATGGATGGAGGCAGGGATGATGTATGGAGACAGGGACGAGGGTCTGAGACAGGGATGATGGATGGAGACAGGGACGAGGGACTGAGATAGCGACGAGGAACTGAAACGAGGGACTGGGATAGGGACGAGGGACTGAAACGAGGGACTGGGATAGAGACGAGGGACTGAGACAGGGACGAGGGACTGAGATAGCGACGAGGGACTGAGATAGCGACGAGGGACTGAGATAGAGACGAGGGACTGAGACAGGGATGATGGATGGAGACAGGGACGAGGGTCTGAGACAGGGATGATGGATGGAGACAGGGACGAGGGACTGAGATAGCGACGAGGGACTGAAACGAGGGACTGGGATAGGGACGAGGGACTGAGACAGGGACGACGGACTGAGACAGGGATGATGGATGGAGACAGGGACGAGGGACTGAGATAGCGACGAGGGACTGGGATAGGAACGAGGGACTGAGACAGGGACGACGGACTGAGACAGGGATGATGGATGGAGACAGGGACGAGGGTCTGAGACAGGGATGATGGATGGAGACAGGGACGAGGGACTGAGATAGCGACGAGGGACTGAAACGAGGGACTGGGATAGGGACGAGGGACTGAAACGAGGGACTGGGATAGAGACGAGGGACTGAGACAGGGACGAGGGACTGAAACGAGGGACTGAGATAGAGACGAGGGACTGAGACAGGGATGATGGATGGAGACTGGGACGAGGGTCTGAGACAGGGATGATGGATGGAGACAGGGACGAGGGACTGAAACGAGGGACTGGGATAGAGATGAGGGACTGGGATAGAGACGAGGGACTGAGACAGGGACGAGGGATTGAAACGAGGGACTGAGATAGAGACGAGGGACTGAGACAGGGATGATGGATGGAGACAGGGATGATGGATGGAGACAGGGACGAGGGACTGAGACAGGGACGAGGGACTGAGACAGGGACGAGGGACTGAGACAGGGATGATGGATGGAGACAGGGATGGTGGACTGAGACAGGGATGATGGATGGAGGAAGGGATGATGGACTGAGACAGGGATGATGGATGGAGGAAGGGATGATGGATGGAGGCAGGGATGATGTATGGAGACAGGGACGAGGGTCTGAGACAGGGAAGATGGATGGAGACAGGGACAAGGGACTGAGATAGCGACGAGGGACTGAAACGAGGGACTGGGATAGGGACGAGGGACTGAAACGAGGGACTGGGATAGAGACGAGGGACTGAGACATGGACGAGGGACTGAGATAGCGACGAGGGACTGAGATAGCGACGAGGGACTGAGATAGAGACGAGGGACTGTGACAGGGATGTTGGATGGAGACAGGGACGAGGGTCTGAGACAGTGATGATGGATGGTGACAGGGACGAGGGACTGAGATAGCGACGAGGGACTGAAACGAGGGACTGGGATAGGGACGAGGGACTGAGACAGGGACGACGGACTGACACAGGGATGATGGATGGAGACAGGGACGAGGGACTGAGATAGCGACGAGGGACTGGGATAGGAACGAGGGACTGAGACAGGGACGACGGACTGAGACAGGGATGATGGATGGAGACAGGGACGAGGGTCTGAGACAGGGATGATGGATGGAGACAGGGACGAGGGACTGGGATAGGGACGAGGGACTGAAACGAGGGACTGGGATAGAGACGAGGGACTGAGACAGGGACGAGGGACTGAAACGAGGGACTGAAACGAGGGACTGAGATAGAGACGAGGGACTGAGACAGGGATGATGGATGCAGACATGGACGAGGGTCTGAGACAGGGATGATGGATGGAGACAGGGACGAGGGACTGAGATAGCGACGAGGGACTGAAACGAGGGACTGAGATAGAGACGAGGGACTGAGACAGGGACGAGGGACTGAAACGAGATACTGAGATATAGACGAGGGACTGAGACAGGGATGATGGATGGAGACAGGGACGAGGGTCTGAGACAGGGATGATGGATGGAGACAGGGACGAGGGACTGAGATAGCGACGAGGGACTGAAACGAGGGACTGGGATAGGGACGAGGGACTGAAACGAGGGACTGGGATAGAGACGAGGGACTGAGACAGGGACGAGGGACTGAAACGAGGGACTGAGATAGAGACGAGGGTCTGAGACAGGGATGATGGATGGAGACAGGGACGAGGGTCTGAGACAGGGATGATGGACGGAGACAGGGACGAGGGACTGGGATAGAGACGAGGGACTGAAACGAGGGACTGAGATAGAGACGAGGGACTGAGACAGGGATGATGGATGGAGACAGGGATGATGGATGGAGACAGGGATGATGAATGGAGACAGGGATGATGGATGGAGACAGGGACGAGGGACTGAGACAGGGACGAGGGACTGAGACAGGGACGAGGGACTGAGACAGGGATGATGGTTGGAGACAGGGATGATGGACTGAGACGGGGATGATGGATGGAGGAAGGGATGATGGATTGAGACAGGGATGATGGGTGGAGGAAGGGATGATGGATGGAGGCAGGGACGAGGGACTGAAACGAGGGACTGGGATAGAGACGAGGGGCTGAGACAGGGACGAGGGACTGAAACGAGGGACTGAGATAGAGACGAGGGACTGAGACAGGGATGATGGATGGAGACAGGGATGATGGATGGAGACAGGGATGATGGATGGAGACAGGGACGAGGGACTGAAACGAGGGACTGGGATAGAGACGAGGGGCTGAGACAGGGACGAGGGACTGAAACGAGGGACTGAGATAGAGACGAGGGACTGAGACAGGGATGATGGATGGAGACAGGGATGATGGATGGAGACAGGGATGATGGATGGAGACAGGGACGAGGGACTGAGACAGGGACGAGGGACTGAGACAGGGACGAGGGACTGAGACAGGGATGATGGATGGAGACAGGGATGATGGACTGAGACAGATATGATGGATGGAGGAAGGGATGATGGACTGAGACAGGGATGATGGATGGAGGAAGGGATGATGGATGGAGGCAGGGATGATGTATGGAGACAGGGACGAGGGTCTGAGACAGGGATGATGGATGGAGACAGGGACGAGGGACTGAGATAGCGACGAGGGACTGAAACGAGGGACTGGGATAGGGACGAGGGACTGAAACGAGGGACTGAGATAGAGACGAGGGACTGAGACAGGGATGATGGATGGAGACAGGGATGATGGATGGAGACAGGGATGATGGATGGAGACAGGGAGGAGGGACTGAGACAGGGACGAGGGACTGAGACAGGGATGATGGATGGAGGAAGGGATGATGGATGGAGGCAGGGATGATGTATGGAGACAGGGACGAGGGTCTGAGACAGGGATGATGGATGGAGACAGGGACGAGGGACTGAAACGAGGGACTGGGATAGGGACGAGGGACTGAAACGAGGGACTGGGATAGAGACGAGGGACTGAGACAGGGACGAGGGACTGAAACGAGGGACTGAGATAGAGACGAGGGACTGAGACAGGGATGATGGATGGAGACAGGGACGAGGGTCTGAGACAGGGATGATGGATGGAGACAGGGACGAGGGACTGAGATAGCGACGAGGGACTGAAACGAAGGACTGGGATAGAGACGAGGGACTGAGACAGGGACGAGGGACTGAAACGAGGGACTGAGATAGAGACGAGGGACTGAGACAGGGATGATGGATGGAGACAGGGATGATGGATGGAGACAGGGATGATGGATGGAGACAGGGACGAGGGACTGAAACGAGGGACTGAGATAGAGACGAGGGACTGAGACAGGGATGATGGATGGAGACAGGGATGATGGATGGAGACAGGGACGAGGGACTGAGACAGGGATGATGGATGGAGGAAGGGATGATGGACTGAGACAGGGATGATGGATGGAGGAAGGGATGATGGATGGAGGCAGGGATGATGTATGGAGACAGGGACGAGGGTCTGAGACAGGGATGATGGATGGAGACAGGGACGAGGAACTGAGATAGCGGCGAGGGACTGAAACGAGGGACTGGGATAGGGACGAGGGACTGGGATAGGGACGAGGGACTGAAACGAGGGACTGGGATAGAGACGAGGGACTAAGACAGGGACGAGGGACTGATATAGCGACGAGGGACTGAGATAGCGACGAGGGACTGAGAAAGAGACGAGGGACTGAGACAGGGATGATGGATGGAAACAGGGACGAGAGTCTGAGACAGGGATGATGGATGGAGACAGGGACGAGGGACTGAGATAGCGACGAGGGACTGAAACGAGGAACTGGGATAGGGACGAGGGACTGAGACAGGGACGACGGACTGAGACAGGGATGATGGATGGAGAAAGGGACGAGGGACTGAGATAGCGACGAGGGACTGGGATAGGAACGAGGGACTGAGACAGGGACGAGAGTCTGAGACAGGGATGATGGATGGAGACAGGGACGAGGGACTGAGATAGCGACGAGGGACTGAAACGAGGGACTGGGATAGGGACGAGTGACTGAAACGAGGGACTGGGATAGAGACGAGGGACTGAGACAGGGACGAGGGACTGAGATAGAGACGAGGGACTGAGACAGGGATGATGGATGGAGACAGGGACGAGGGTCTCAGACAGGGATGATGGATGGAGACAGGGACGAGGGACTGGGATAGAGACGAGGGACTGAGACAGGGATGATGGATGGAGACAGGGACGAGGGTCTGAGACAGGGATGATGGATGGAGACAGGGACGAGGGACTGAGATAGTGACGAGGGACTGAAACGAGGGACTGGGATAGAGACGAGGGACTGAGACAGGGACGAGGGACTGAAACGAGGGACTGAGATAGAGACGAGGGACTGAGACAGGGATGATGGATGGAGACAGGGATGATGGATGGAGACAGGGATGATGGATGGAGACAGGGATGATGGATGGAGACAGGGACGAGGGACGAGG